>JAOPTO010000905.1:50000-57500 GCA_033822845.1 Tetrapedia diversipes
TTTCAACTTTCCCTCACGGTACTTGTTCGCTATCGGTCTCGTGGTCGTATTTAGCCTTAGATGGAGTTTACCACCCACTTAGGGTTGCACTCTCAAGCAACCCGACTCTAAGGAGAGATCCTCCCGAAAACGCGTACCGGTCGCTACGGGCCTGGCACCCTCTATGGGTAAATGGCCCCATTCAAGATGGACTTGGACGCGGTTCGACGTCACGGGACAGACGGATCCTCCCAAACACTACATTTCCCAGCGGCAGAACCGCGGGATTCAGTGCTGGGCTCATTCCTGTTCGCTCGCCGCTACTAAGGAAATCCTTGTTAGTTTCTTTTCCTCCGCTTAGTAATATGCTTAAATTCAGCGGGTAATCTCGCCTACTCTGAGGTCGTCATATACGTGTATTTTTATTGTGTGCGTAACAACAACAATAAAAAAAAACCTGAGTTACGCACAGTTGAGAGTGGCGACAAAAAAAAAAGAAGTAAGAGAGAGAAGGTATAGTCGAAAGTCGAAAAGACATTTGTACAAGAAACATGGATTCTTAGTTTTATGCACCGCACCATAGTGCCAATTTATATCGCAGGTTCGAATCGGAGAGACGCTCGCTGGACAACCGAAGAATTTCCCGGATTTTTGACGTCCGTCCTGTATTTAAAAAAAAAGCAATGCTTGGTATAAACTATTCTCCAGCGGTTCCTATATATCGTTTCGCCCTTTAATCTCGAACGTCTCTCTGTGTACAATATAAAAAAAAGAGCATCGAAACGGCGCACCGATCCTCCTCATAGTCATCCCGATTCTTTATTATTACCCTAGATCCTTCAGAACGAAGGACCAGGCCGGGGTGAGTCGGAGGTGCGCAACACGGATCTCAAACTCTTTTTATATGTACGAGAGAACGTAAAAGGGACAAAAAACAGAACGCACGCAAGTGGAGATAGACAAGCTTCTTTTTCTCTTTCCAGGGACTGGACGACCGGCTTCTGGTTGCGCGGTCTCTCGCGATCGACAACGAAAATGGCATGGGGTGACCAACACAGAGCGTGGATGCAGCTGCTGCCAACTCCCGACCGTTATCGACGAGTCTTTGATTTATTCGAACATAGCCGCGCCAAAGGGGAAAAGATATTCTCCTCTCTTCCCTGGGGCTCTTTTAACGAATAATCGTAACCCGTCGTCGATCGGGGTAAGAAAAGTCAAAATGGCAGCGTACAATACACACGCACACCGAGTCTCTTGTACCTCTTCCTCTCTTTCCCATCTTATTTACGTCGCTCGTTCTCTTTCTGTGACTCTCAGTCGTTTCATTTCAAACGACGTCGGGGGCGCGGGTATATGTAATTTTGGTGTGCTCCAAACGACTTGACGACACCTCTCGGATCGAGCGAGTGGCGGATGCCGTGGGGGTTACTGTTTGTATTTAACACGGGTAAAAAAAAAACAACAATAGAAACCTGACAAGTACGGACGAAGCGGTGCTTTAACAATGGGCGGTCGTCAAAGTAAGATCTTTAGAACAAAAATCGAACCGACGACTCACGACGCCATTTCAGCACTCTCGCAGGTTCGCCCGAAAGGTTTCCCTCCGTGAATAAATACATCCCACACACTCGGCGCCGCACGCGCACGCGCGTACGATCCGGGGGTCAAAGTCTTTTAAGGAGGCACACACCTCCGCGACGAACGCCGACGAACGTTCAACGATCGCTCGTACGTATACGCATGCATCTCCTCCGATTATATCGAGATAATCTCGATCTCTCTAACGAGAACATCCCTCCCGACTCGGAAACGAGTCCCCCCATTCGACAAGGGGACCGACCGACGACGGGGTATTATCGTATCGTTCTCGCAGAGGTGAAACATGAAGGAGAAAGCAAAACGCAACGCAAGCAGTATATAGGTTACGTAAACGACCCTCAGCCAGGCGTGGTCCAGGAATTGTATCCGTGGACCGCAATGTGCGTTCGAAATGTCGATGTTCATGTGTTCTGCAGTTCACACGTTGACGCGCAATTAGCTGCGTTCTTCATCGACCCACGAGCCAAGTGATCCACCGTTCAGGGTAATCGTATAATATTGTATTTCGTTCATTGGTCTAAATACTCGGTTCAAAAGAAGCCGAGATCCCGACGCAACTCCATGAAGGAGAGGCGGGCTAGTCGCCGCGTCGCAACGGATTTTTTACGTCCGTTATATGCGACGATCGATCGACGACACAATATTGTGTCCCGGATGTTTGTTCGTCGGATCGTGGGTGGGTCACGTAAACGTGGAACACCAGCACACGTTGATCCGACGATCGGGCGCAAAGCACGTTTAATGAAAAATCAACAACCTCGAGGAGATCGTCGCAACACGAAGAAAACGACGGGGATTGCCCCGATAACTGGATTCATCGTGTTTAATTTAACGACCTCCCAGGAACCAAATTGCAAAACGCTTGCAAGCATGTCCGTCTCCCAACCGTCATCAGTTTCTCCCATTCATTTCACCTCTCTCACGCTCGTTGTTCCCGGGGTGGTTCGTTCAGGTGAGAATCGATAGTAACCGACGATCCCGTGTTAATAAACCTCGGCACAACCTTCCAGAAGCGGTCTTTCGTCCCATCGATTCGTTGCCAGTAAAATTGTTCGATCTCGCAACGACGTGGGTGTCCGACTCACGACGACTAGGAGGAGTGCTTAACGGCAACCGGGCGAAGGTTACTCTCTGAACGAAATTAACACCCGCTTGTTTCAACGGCGGTGGGCTACCAATTTAGGGAGTAACAGGGTCGAGGCTCGAGTCCTGTGTAGCCCGTTAACCCGTTTTTTTTTCGTTTTCGTTATATTTATATATTTTTCGTTCAGGTGAATGTCAAAAAGTCGATAGGGACCGCAGCAAGCGTGACGATCGGACGCAACAACAGGGGCACATACCTCGCGAAGCGGTCCATTTCATCCCATCGATTCGTTGAGAGTAAAATTGTTCGAACTCGCAACGACGTGGGTGTCAAGACTCACGACAACGGAGGGTGGTGCCCCTTAACGGCAACCGACGAAACACAGTGAGCGTGGGCCCTCTCTGAACGAAATAAATAAACAAACACTACTTATAAACGGATCGGCACTACTCTACTCGAGATGACCCATCGTTTCCTCGTTCGGGTGGCATTACGAAGTAATGTGTCGATAGGATCGAAAACAATTGGCGTAGGGTGCCGACAAACGCGCCTCGAAGCGGTCCATTTCATCCCATCGATTCGTTGCGAGTAAATTGTTCGATCTCGCAACGACGTGGGCGTCAAGACTCTCGACAACGAGGGTAACGCTGCTGGCGTACAAAAAGATTCGTCCTCTCCGAACGAGTACTACACGGTCAGGGTGGAATGTAAACACTCTACTCGAGATGACCCACCGTTTTTCCCCGCTCGGGTAGCATTACATAGTAATGTTGTCGATAGGATCGAAAACAATTGGCTTAGGGGCCCGACAAACGCGCCTCGAAGCGGTCCATTTCATCCCATCGATTCGTTGCGAGTAAAATTGTTCGATCTCGCATCGACGTGGGTGTCAAGACTCTCGACCACGAGGGTAACGCTGCTGGCGTACCAAAAGATTCGTCCTCTCCGAACGAGTACTACGGTCAGGGTCGAATGTAAACGGACACAAAAATCTGTGCAGCTTTGCATTTCATTGCGGTTCCAGGTTACCCGACGATGATCCCCACGTATGCAAACACATCGTGTGGGATCCATCCGTTTTGGACACGTATATATCCTCGGGCGCAACCGCTCAGGAGGTAATTATTGTTGTTCCCGCGATGGGTATGAAGCGTCACACCGTGAAATCTTTATGCTTCCGGCGGCTTCGTTGTTCAATCCCAACGGAGTAACAATCCATTTTTTCACTCTCCTTCGCCTCCCGTATAGAATATATACTGGAAAAGATGCACTCGCCAAAGCCGGATCTCGTTGACCAGCATTGCCATGTCTCTCCGACACGGGGAATTTTTCGACATATTTCGGCGTCATTCATTCTTTGTATTACTTATGAGCGTGGGGTGTGCCGTTTCGTGTGTTTCTTTATATTACCATTTATATATAATATGTGGTCGCTGTTATTCTCATATACGCCCTAACCAAGGATGTGTGACATTCATTTATATTATGGACGTGGACGTGGACGTGGACGTGGACGTCGTACGATAATACACATTTATTTATGTTATTTGGATGCCGATTCGTTATTTCATATTCTGTGTATATCGTTAATATCATATTATATAAAGTGAAAAGTAAGGCGGCGGGTCTTTTGTTACGACCTCACGCAAGCGCCCCTTTTCTTCTTTTAATTATGTGTGACTTTCGTTTGATTTGTACTTTTGCTCATGAATAGACAGCAGACGCATCATATATATATTATCGTGTGTTTTTCAGTTATTTCGACAACACACCCACAGCCAACAATTATATATATATATATATAATTCCAAAGAGCGGCGGGTCCTTTTGTTTACGACCTCACGCAAGCGCTCTTTCATTTCTGTACTCTCCCCTTCGATGCATCATCGCCTTATGCCGTTTTACATCCCGAAATCGAGAGAGACAGAGGACAAACGACCACCGAGAGCCCAGTGGGTGCCTCTCTTTTCCGACAGGTTATTTTATAGTCACTTGCCTGGATGACTTTCATTCTATCAACTGAGTGAACGGACGGGAGGGCGAGCCTCCTACACGTAAGCCGTCTTTCTCGTCGATATTTTGGCGTTCGAATAATTTAGTTTTGGTATCTGTTTTTAGTTTTGGTATCTGTTTTTATCGATCCATTCGTAGTCATAGTTACGCTTAATTTTATTTATAATGTGTTTTTTATTGTTACACATTTTTATTCGTTAATGATCCTTCCGCAGGTTCACCTACGGAAACCTTGTTACGACTTTTACTTCCTCTAAATAATCAAGTTTGGTCATCTTCCCGGCAACATCGGCAATGCCGAGACATTGGCCGCGCACCAGTCTGAAGACCTCACTAAATCATTCAATCGGTAGTAGCGACGGGCGGTGTGCACAAAGGGCAGGGACGTAATCAACGCGAGCTTATGACTCGCGCTTACTAGGAATTCCTCGTTCATGGGGAATAATTGCAAGCCCCAATCCCTAGCACGAAGGAGGTTCAGCGGGTTACCCGGGCCTTTCGGTCAGGGAAAACACGCTGATTCCTTCAGTGTAGCGCGCGTGCGGCCCAGAACATCTAAGGGCATCACAGACCTGTTATTGCTCAATCTCGTGCGGCTAGAAGCCGCCTGTCCCTCTAAGAAGATTTGTTTGTACGTTGGTAGTAAAAACCCACCGACCGAAGCCGGGGGCCTTCGAGATACCATAAGGTACGTCTATTTAGCAGGCTAGAGTCTCGTTCGTTATCGGAATTAACCAGACAAATCGCTCCACCAACTAAGAACGGCCATGCACCACCACCCACCGAATCAAGAAAGAGCTATCAATCTGTCAATCCTTCCGGTGTCTGGGCCTGGTGAGGTTTCCCGTGTTGAGTCAAAATAAGCCGCAGGCTCCACTCCTGGTGGTGCCCTTCCGTCAATTCCTTTAAGTTTCAGCTTTGCAACCATACTTCCCCCGGAACCCAAAAGCTTTGGTTTCCCGGAAGCTGCCCGCCGAGTCATCGGAGGAACATCGGCGGATCGCTAGCTGGCATCGTTTATGGTTAGAACTAGGGCGGTATCTGATCGCCTTCGAACCTCTAACTTTCGTTCTTGATTAATGAAAACATTTTTGGCAAATGCTTTCGCTTTAGTCCGTCTTGCGACGATCCAAGAATTTCACCTCTAACGCCGCAATACGAATGCCCCCATCTGTCCCTATTAATCATTACCTCGGGGTTCCGAAAACCAACAAAATAGAACCGAGGTCCTATTCCATTATTCCATGCACACAGTATTCAGGCGAAGGTAGCCTGCTTTGAGCACTTTAATTTGTTCAAAGTAAACGTACCGGCCCACCTCGACACTCAGTGAAGAGCACCGCGATGGGTAATCAATTGGACCGCCCGCGAGGAGCTAAGCCCACCGGTAGGACGTACCACATAATGCCAGTTAAACACCGCGAGCGGTGAACCGACACTGTGACACACAGATTCAACTACGAGCTTTTTAACCGCAACAACTTTAATATACGCTATTGGAGCTGGAATTACCGCGGCTGCTGGCACCAGACTTGCCCTCCAATTGGTCCTCGTTAAAGGATTTAAAGTGTACTCATTCCGATTACGGGGCCTCGGATGAGTCCCGTATCGTTATTTTTCGTCACTACCTCCCCGTGCCGGGAGTGGGTAATTTGCGCGCCTGCTGCCTTCCTTGGATGTGGTAGCTGTTTCTCAGGCTCCCTCTCCGGAATCGAACCCTGATTCCCCGTTACCCGTTATAACCATGGTAGGCGCAGAACCTACCATCGACAGTTGATAAGTCAGACATTTGAAAGATTCGTCGCCGGTTCTAAATGACCATGCGATCAGCACAAAGTTATTCAGAGTCACCAAAGCAAACGATGAACGAACGGACGAACCGTCCGCCACCGATTGGTTTTGATCTAATAAAAGCATTCCTTCCATCTCTGGTCGGAATTCTAGTTTGCATGTATTAGCTCTAGAATTACCACAGTTATCCAAGTAAATGTGGGTACAATCTAAGAAACCGTAACTGATTTAATGAGCCATTCGCGGTTTCACCTTAATTCGGTATGTACTTAGACATGCATGGCTTAATCTTTGAGACAAGCATATGACTACTGGCAGGATCAACCAGGGAGTTGCGTGAAGGAGAAAAGTCTTTTGCCACACTCTCTCTCTCTCTCTTCTCTCTCTCTCTTTACCTGTCGTCGTCGATTCTCTCGGAGGATCGATCGACGAGTCGAGCCTTTCGTATTTGTATTATATATATATATATAGTATGCATAATGTTACGTGTGTTTGGTCAAATACATTATTTATCGCAAGAGGAGGAGCGGGCACTCGTATAATACTGCCCCAGATTAATTTCCTTCATCGCACCACCAAGTGTATTTAGTTACTTCCATAGAATGTCTCCGTTTCGAGGAAGCGCGTATTATATTCACTTCCACGCTGAAACAGTTTCTCGTTAAAATAAAGCACGTATCCAGCATGCTGAACAATATTTTAACGAGCCAAGCGCGTATTCGAAGTGCACGCTGAACGTATCTAAATAAACGGGACAAACTCTTTGTGAAAGTTTCGTATCGCCCTCCTTCTAGTCGCACAAACGCGCCTCAAGAAGAATACAGTGCAACTTTAGCAAAGTATAAATCTATCGTACACAATTTGTACGCCCAACGTGTATCAAAATATATAACGTTATAAAACGTTTGTAAAATCGTCCGATCGCTCGGTTCGAAGAGTTGATGCTCAGTTAGTACAAGTACACACGCCGAAACGTGCATACAGGTAGCCAACATCCCAAAGGGACGCTTTTCCCACATATGGGCCATTCGGTC
>JAOPTO010000905.1:62500-76538 GCA_033822845.1 Tetrapedia diversipes
ACTGACAATTGTGGGCTAGGCCCTTGTCAGTATATTGCTTTTGGATTCTATTTACAATTATCCTCTCAAAGACCTTCCCAAGCATTGAGAGGAGAGCAATCGGCCGGTAGGAACTCGTTTTCATCCTGTCACGATTTTTGTCTTTTAGGATTAGTCGCAGGCGAGCCTGCTTCCAAATCCTTGGAAAGGTAGCGTTCGAGAGGCAGTTGTTATACAACGCCAGTAATACTTCCCCGTGGCACTTGTAGAGGTGCTTCAAAATCTCAGGTTTAACCTGGTCAAGGCCTGGGGCTTTCTTACTTTTGCACTTTCCGATGGCTTCGTCGATTTCTTCTCGACTTACAGGGCGTTCGATATTGCAATTCCTGTAGAGTGCGATTTGCTGCTTTACCTCCAGATGTACCCCAACATCTGAAGAGCAATTACCATCTTGAGGAACGACCTGACTCAAAATTTGCGCCATTGTCTCCCTCCAGGTTAGGGTGATATCTCCATTCGCCAGCCTCACTGACGAGACCGGCTCGTCAGGAGTTAGCTTATCTCGGCAGATTTTATACACGATTCCCCAGGGATCCCTATTGCCCTCTTCGAGGACAAAGTTCTTCCAGGAGTCTCGCTTATGTTTTCGGATCTCAGAGGTGTACTTGTTCCTAGCTGTTCGATATTTCTCTTGAACGTTTTCGACCTCGTCATTAATCCTCAACCTCCTAACCCGGGTAAGTTCTTTCTTACAACGGTTCGCAATCTTACGAAGGGTGGTCAGTTCCTCACTCCACCAGGGTACCCTGATGGGTGGTTTACGGATCAAAGGTATTGCTTTGTCGCAGCTCGTTCGAATTGCACTCTTCAGGGACCTAGCAGCCGTGTCAGGGGTGCTGGTCGTCAGGCGTTCAAGGAAGTCATCGTTGAGTGCATCATCGTGACAGGCCTTCAGATAATTCCAATCGGCCTTTTTCAGGTTGTAACCAGACTTTTCACTTCGTCTGGCTACTACACCTGGTTTAACGGACATGAGCTTAATTTCGATCAGACTGTGGTCGCTCACGTCACAGTCTTCTGAGACAGTCCATTCTATAGGCCTCCCCAGCAAGCTGGGGGTGATCAATGTCAAATCTATGTTTGATTCGCCTCTGCTTGTAACAAAGGTCGGTCTGGCGTTCGATCGATTTAAGACATGTAAATTGTTGGCGCAGAGGAATTCTTCAAGAACCTTTCCCCTGTCGTCAGTAACGTTCGAATGCCATAGAATGGACTTCGCATTCGCATCAAGTGTCACTATAATGTTCTTGCCTCTAAGCTTGTTTAATAGAGCTTCAACCTTCTCGAGGATGGGCTCTATTGCAAGTGAATACTGGCAATACGCATTAATAATGAACAGTTCATCAAGCCCAGGTTTGATGCTAAAGCACATGACATGTGCTGTGTCTTCAAGTCCTACTTGAAAGACTTCGAGGTTTTTGTCTGCCACTACCGCAGCAACCCAAGGGTTCTTGCAGCTCGGCTGCAGTATTGTCATTCGACTCGAATAACCCTTGACCCTGCCTTTATAGGCATACGGCTCCTGAAGACAGAGTACTTGAATAGTTCCTTCCTCTAATTTCTTTAGGAGGTTGGATGCTGCAGCGGCAGACCTCTGGGCGTTGATTTGCGCGAGCTTGATCATCATTGGGCTAGCCTAGATCTATATCGCTCGACTTCTTTCATGTAGACCGGGCAGGTCTTAGACTTGACTTCGTGGTCAGTCTTTTCTCTTTTCGCCCTCGTGCAGTTAATGCACTTGGGCTTCGTCACCTTTTTCTTGCAGTCACCTTTTAGGTGACCGCTCTCACCACACTTCTCGCAGATCTGACTATCTGCCTTGCACGCCTTAGCGACGTGTCCGTACCCATGGCACTTGTAGCACCGGGTAACATTGATATACTCCCGAACTCGATACGAGCTCCAGAGCATATATATCTTTCCTTTGGAGACCAGCTCCGTAAACTCTGGACGTGGGAGTTCCACAATCCAGTTTCTATTTTTGTCTTTCGACACATAGCTGTGGCGGAAGTGGACGGCTTCCGCCAGCTTTAGCAACTCGGCTTCCGACTTGCCGGGGAAGTTCTTCGCAAGAAGGTCTTCCTTCAGCTCGTCGGGCTTATATTCGCCGTCAACGTCATATATTATGACGCTGGGGCTGAGCTTCTTTGGCTCTTCAATCCTTAGCCCGGCCTTAGCTAAGGATGAACTCTTAATAATTTCGGCATCTTCCTTGCTACCGAGTTCGACGATGACTCCCTTGGAGCGCATCTGTCGAATACTTTTTATCTTTAACTTGGACCTCTGGGGCCCAAGTTCTTTGGTGAGAGATTTTTTGATCTCCTCACTCGTTCGTTTGTCGGAGTCCTTGCTGGGACGTATCAGCAGGACATCCGACTTTTCCTTTCTGGTAGCCTTCGCTACCGTTGCTAAGGGGGCTGTTCCCTTTTTCTGTGCATTTGCCGAGCCGCACGCTTGCGCATACGACTGCGGCCTTGTCGGTGGATTCGCCTTAATGGCGTCGTTTTGGGCTTTAAGCTTCTCGTTCTCGATAACAAGTTCGAGAAGCTTCTTTTCTAGCTGGCCCCATTTGGCCATTACTGTCTTGATCGTGGCTTTATTGATTTTGTTGTTTTCGCACAACAGAGCGGATTCTAATTCTGTCCTCATCTTTTTAACATCATCGAGGTGGGAGCCGCCACAGCTCTCCACCTCCATTGCAGAGGTTTCAGTTTCTGATTCTTGGTGCATCACTGGGGGAGTAGTCCCCCTCAGCCTTTTTCTTTTCGGGGCGGTGGTGGACGCCTTCCTCGTCGCACCAGCGCTCATCCCCGTCTCTTCATCAGAGGAGCTGGTAGTGGACAGCTCCTCTTTTGATTGGTACTTTGGTTTGGTTTTTTGTAGGTTTGTATTCATATTTTAAGGTTGGGCCCACTTCAACATGAGAGCATCCGTGGGCCCCAAAAAGCAACGTATGAAAAGAGGTCGATCTGGGCAGAGCATCGTTACCCAGACAAGCCAATATACCACCGGGGATTGGCAGGTTCCCGGGGACCGGACGCTAGTTACAGATGCACCCATCTGCACACGCTACGGCGCCTAGTCCGTCTCGTGCCTCGTCGCCACGCCCGCTCAGCTTGAGGTTAGGGATTCTTTTATAGAGGCGCTCATCCTCGCGGTTCAGCCGGCTAAGGCAAGACCCCCGCTCCTGCGAAACATGACCACAGGTTTACGGTGTGTGTATGACTCAAGTCACCCCGGGTTCGTTAGGCCCGTACTGCAACACCGAAGCACTGTCTTGCGACAGCCAGCGTGTCAGCAGCCCCTGAGGTTAGTAGATAGGGACAGAGGGAATCTCGTTAATCCATTCATGCGCGTCACTAATTAGATGACGAGGCATTTGGCTAAACCTGTGCCAACTCCTGAGAAGGAGATGGCAGACTTCCGGGGCTTAAACCCCCCCGTGGGGTGCTATAACAACTAAATTAATAACAATTTAAAGGGGCAACTTTCTAGCTTCACTGCCAAGTGATCTGCCCTCGGTCATGGAAAAATTAGGAACGGGGACCCTTTCGGGAGGCGAACTTGGTCACGCACCGTAGTGCGCGTCCAGGGAAAACCGCTCGGAGGTGTCGCCCCGGACTCTACATGCGAAGAGTCCGCCCCGCGCCCTAATCATACAATAGTATGACAGGACTCGCACCGCCCGGTGTAAAAGGCCGGGACGGGCTGTCATTTATTCAGCTGGCAGCTGCTTCGTTATTCTGCTTCTATTTGGCACATAGTGCCTTGTCTGTTTGTAAAACATTTGTATAAGTCCACAGGCATAGTCACTTATAAAATTTTATCTTAGCCACAGGCAGTCAGTGCGTAAAATTCCTTTTTCGCCCGTGGGCAGTCAGTCTTTTAAAATTCACAAGCCTGTGGACAGTCTCCAAGTTAAAATTTATTTTAGCCAGAGGCAGTCAATTTTAAAATCATAAATAAATTAATAAATAAATAAGTTAAATAATAAATATTTATAACGATCACGTAATGTGATCGTAGTCTATAAAAGCGTTCGCGATTTCTATCGACGAACGGAGGGCTACCATCGCCACTGTTAAGGCCTCTGCCGCATTGAAGCCAAGCATTCTTAGGCTTTTTAGAGTTTTGTGCGGCAGGGCTCCTCTTGCTCCGACAACAATGGGGACTACCTCGGCTTCGAGGCAGTTTAACTTTACTTTGACGAAATCCGCGGTCTCTCTATACTTTTGAATTTTGTCTTTATAGGCCTTGTGAAGACTTTCCTTGTCTTCATATCTCACAGTTACATCAAGAATATATAGCCTTTCCTGGTCTTTAATGACCAGATCAGGCTTCTTGATGTCTCCTATCACATTTATACTAGGCTCTTTAAAGACCGCGGATCGCCTAGACACTTTTTCCTCTATGAGGTCTACTATTTCATTATGCCGTTTGATTCTTGCGGCTTTGGTGTGCAAACAATTACCTAGGACATGCCCCAATGTCTCGATTTGCATTTTACACCTTCGGCATGTTATATCTGCGTCCTTTGTAGTTCTATTTAGGACTACTTTAGTACCGAAGGTGTTCGTTCGCAGCCTTAACGCATCTAGATATCTAGATGGTTTCAGCAGCGATGGTCTGAAGAGCCAGGCGTTTCCAATTTTGTCGTTGCTGAAATAATCAACGCCCTGACCCTGGGAGACGAGTTGTCTCCATCGGTCAAAATGCCCCTTTCGAAGTTTTACGCGGGCCTCTTCGACCTCGTCAGGAGTCGCGGGCCAACTTAAACCCAACGATCTGGCATACTTATTTACAACTTCTTCCTGTTGTTTCATCGCTTCCCTCACGGCCATATCTTCGCTAGACATCATTGCTAAGCTATTCCTTAGCTTAGCAATTCGTACGATGTCGGTTATTCTTTGTATCCCTAGACCACCATTCTGCTTCTCCGTGTATAAAATTCCATCTGTCGTAGATGGGTGCAGATGCAGGATTTCTTTCATTATTTGTTTTATTTCGTGGTCTAGGGTTTTCAATAAATGTAAGGCCGGAGGGTTCGCCACAAGCCTATGGATGTACTTAGGAAGCAAGTGCGTCCTGACGAGGTTTATCTTTTGATGGGGCTTAAGCCCCATCTTTTGTATGTTTCGTGCGGCTCTTATGATATCATGTATCTCGGCCCGCTGTAAACCTCTCCAGGGGTCTAAGGTTACTCCCAGGTAACCTATTACATCCCCAGGCTGCATTGTAGGAATAGCCTTTCTGTTAATTCGCAGCCCGGGGTTTTTCATGAACCATGTTTTATTTTTGTGGACGATCTGGAACGTGGCGCATTTTTCACTTTGCAACTTCATGCCCATCTCATCAAGGTATTTATTGAGCCGCCGGACTTGTGTGTTGGCAATCTTTTCATCGGCGGCTAATAGGACCAGATCGTCCGCAAACGCCAATATGGAGACATTCTCGTCTCCGACTCCGACGCCCTCCGTCGTCTCGTCAATGGACTCAATTATAGAGTCTATTACTGTATTAAATAAGAGAGGTGAAAGCGGGTCACCCTGCTTAACACCTCTCTTTAATTGGATCTGGATGTCTTCACGGCTAGTTTTTATTCTCGTGAGACATCCTTTGTACATATCGACTATGTACTGTGCCACCTGTTTGTGGACACCCTTTGCTACCAATGATTCGTAGATGGCTTTATGGGGGACAGTATCGAACGCCTTTGAGATGTCGACGATGGTGACGACACCTCCTTTTGCCCCCTTTATATTCGCTATTGCTCGTTCTAAAATAGCGATGTTGTGCTTACACCCGTCTTCACGGGTGAAGCCTTTTTGTCTTTTGTTATTCTTAATAACACTACGTAACCTGCTGTCTAACATGCTCGAATAAAGCCTACCCATTAAGGAGCCAATAGTAATTGGCCTCCAATTTGCCACGTCTTTAATACATTTTCCCGGCTTCGGGATAAGCGTGGTTCTGTTCAATCTCCATTGCTTTGGGTAGGCTTGATGTAACAATAATAGGTTAAAAAGTTTCGACAGCAGGTGTAAAGCACCGTTTCTTCTGAGGTGGCTTTTCGTCACCCCGTCGACTCCCGCGGCCGTATCTGCTTTTATTTTAGCCATCTTCTTAGCCAGTTCTGCTAACGTGATGGGTGTCCACACGTTTTCAATAGGACTAGGAGAGAGTGAGTTTGGCCCCCTTCCAAACCGCGGCAAACCTATTTCGGGCCCAGCTGTACCCCATAGGTTGCCATAGAGCTCTAAGATATTCGCTCTATCAGGAAGCTCTATTCGCCCCCTTGCTTCAAGTCTCTCTCCCGTGACCGCAATATCGATTAATTTCTTTGGGCACTTATTATAAAGTTCCTGATATCGAGAGTATTGGTATCTTTGCTGGCGGGTGCGGTCACTCTCTTTTCGCTTATTAGCCTTTCCCGCGCCAGTCTTCTTTGGTGGCGTGTGTCTCGTCTCCACCGTGCCCTCTGTAATTTTATCCGTGATTTCCTGTAAGATACTCTCGATATCAAGTTCATCCAGCGTTCTTCTCTGAGCCAGCCCTATTATTTCTTGTTCCAACTCGAATAATTCATGGCTACTGTCTAGCGGGCTGGCTTCTATTTCGAGTTGGAGTGCCCTCCTCCAATCAATCTCATTTAGGGCACCTTCCTCCTGGCATAAGCCTTCATTTTCATCCTCGATCGCCGATTCATAAGATGAGGTGCTTGACGACTCATCCTCCACGACGACCGGTGCCTGGATGGGCAGTCGCCTCCTTTTGTCGCTGATCTGTTTAATTGTCTTGGTAGGAAGAAACTCATGAATGCGCTTATTCGGGAACCTCTCGTCTTTAAATTGTTCGTTTAGTGTGATCAGCATTTGAGTCTCTTCCTCCGTCCAGACCGAGGCTCTATTGACTGGACGGGAGGGTCCGGCTGCTTCGACCCTCTTTGTGTTCCTGATATCAGGATGCCTATGTCTCTCGTGTTGCGAGAGGCCCCTTTGTGTTTTAAAAGCTATCCCGCAACTGGAGCACGCATAGTCACCACTCCTAACGGTAACACCTTTACATTTTGGGAGGTGGCATTTGAGTGGATGTTTCCTTTCGAATGTCTTTTGACAATTTGCACACCTCCACTGGATTTTGTACTGTTGGTGATGTACACCAAGGTGTTCCGCATATGCTTCCAGCTGCAGGAAGCATCGCTCGTGCTGTCGACATAGGCTGCACTTTACCTGCCCATCCATTGGCAGGTCCAAAAACACAACCAACTCGTGTCCGTTTGAATCGCCATGGTCGTCATAAATGGCCCTCCTATCCATAGCGGACAAGTCCGCCACGGAGGTTCCAGGGCCGGGAACCCCCGCGTCCGAGGCTTCTTCGTTATCACCTGCCATTGGGTTAATTTACCAATATCCGTGTGTCATAGTCCAATCATTATCATCTCACAACCATAGGAACGCCGGGTCGTAAGTGCAGACAATCAAGGAGGTCAGGCTTGCCGCCAGCCACCACTTCTATATATTAGCACTTGTAATACTAATACCCTCCCGAGAGCCATAGATGTTATTTGGCTAAGTGCCAGCGGCGTATTGCTTTCCAGCGGCGTATTGCTTTCACAGCGGCGTGTTGCTTCCCAGCGGCGTATTGCTTTCACAATACGCACACCTTTCGACAACACGACCCCTCCAGCTCTACGCCGCCTTCCGGCAATAGCGCCGCTATATAAAACATCGCCGAAGCGATGTCTTCGGGAGGGTTTGGGCACATAGTGCCCCAAAAATTCACCATCTTTCGTATCTGTTTATAGGCGGCCGACGGCTCACCTTTACTCCTAGCTCGGGTAAGGTGGGGTCGCTACTCCCCAACGGTGTGCACCTTCACCGCCCTGCCTTAAGAGAGTCATAGTTACTCCCGCCGTTTACCCGCGCTTTTTTGAATTTCTTCACGTTGACATTCAGAGCACTGGGCAGAAATCACATTGCGTCAACACCCGCAAGGGCCATCGCAATGCTTTGTTTTAATTAGACAGTCGGATTCCCCTAGTCCGTGCCAGTTCTGAGCTGAGCGTTGAATGGCGGCCGAAGAGAGCGACCACGACGGCAAGCCGCCACGGAAGCCTCGCAGCAAGGAAGATCCGCGGGAGGCCAAGGCACGGGACCGAGCTCGGATCCCGGGGGCGATATAAATATCGCTTGCCCGTTCAGCTTCGCCCAGGCCCGGCACGTCAGCCAAGCCCGCTTCCCGACCAAGCCCGACACGCCCCGCTCCTCAGAGCCAATCCTTATTCCGAAGTTACGGATCCAATTTGCCGACTTCCCTTACCTACATTAATCTATCGACTAGAGGCTCTTTACCTTGGAGACCTGCTGCGGATATGGGTACGAACCGGCGCGACACCTCCACGTGGCCCTCTCCTGGATTTTCAAGGTCCGAGGGGAAGATGCGGACACCGCCGCAACTGCGGTGCTCTTCGCGTTCCAAACCCTATCTCCCTGCTAGAGGTTTCCAGGGAACTCGAACGCTTATACAGAAAAGAAAACTCTCCCCGCACCTCCCGACGGCGTCTCCAGGTCATGTTGGGTTACCCCGACGAGCACTCTTATGAGGGCCCGGAATGGTATACGGTTCCGCTGCCGGGTTCCGGAATAGGAACCGGATTCCCTTTCGCCCGATGGGTGTGTGTGTTTACATAGTCTCGTTCGTTCAAATTTTGCGTGTTACATATGTTAGGACACCTCATCTACATATGATTTCTCATAGGGCTTAGGATCGACTGACTCGTGTGCAACGGCTGTTCACACGAAACCCTTCTCCACATCAGTCCTCCAGGGTCTCGCTGGAGTATTTGCTACTACCACCAAGATCTGCACCGACGGCGGCTCCAGGCAGGCTCACGCCCAGACCCTTCTGCGCACACCGCCGCGACCCTCCTACTCATCAGGGCTTCATGGAGGACGGTCCACACCCGCGAGGGGTCAAAGGACGCACGTCACTCCCCTCTTGCCGCTGACGGCGGAGTATAGGCGCGACGCTTCAGCGCCATCCATTTTCAGGGCTAGTTGCTTCGGCAGGTGAGTTGTTACACACTCCTTAGCGGATTCCGACTTCCATGGCCACCGTCCTGCTGTCTTAAGCAACCAACGCCTTTCATGGTATCCCATAAGCGTCGACTTAGGCGCCTTAACTCTGCGTTTGGTTCATCCCACAGCGCCAGTTCTGCTTACCAAAATTGGCCCACTTGGCACTCTGATCCAAGATCTCGTGGCTTCATTGATCCAAGCAAGCCAGAGATCTCACCCATTTAAAGTTTGAGAATAGGTTGAGGTCGTTTCGGCCCCAATGCCTCTAATCATTCGCTTTACCAGATGAGACTCGTCAGCGTTCGAAACGAGTGCCAGCTATCCTGAGGGAAACTTCGGAGGGAACCAGCTACTAGATGGTTCGATTAGTCTTTCGCCCCTATACCCAGTTCCGACGATCGATTTGCACGTCAGAATCGCTACGGACCTCCATCAGGGTTTCCCCTGACTTCGTCCTGACCAGGCATAGTTCACCATCTTTCGGGTCCCAACGTGTACGCTCTGGGTGCGCCTCTTCTCGTAATGAGAACGAGACCCCCCGGGAGTGCGGGGCACCATCGTAACGGTGCCCATCCTCCCTCGGTCGACGCTTAGGCCGACCTTCACTTTCATTTCGCCTTTAGGTTTATGCATCCCAATGACTCGCGCACATGTTAGACTCCTTGGTCCGTGTTTCAAGACGGGTCCTGAGAGTACCCAAAGCAGTAGCGTCGCCGACCGGTAATTCAGAGCTTGGCCAGTCCAAGGACACCGCCTGCCAACAGCTGGTCATGCCCGGGGACGGCACCAGGTCCGTACCTCCGGGTTGAAGCTGATCTAGCTTGCGGCGGGCCTGACGCACACACATTCGAGAATGGATTGGTTGCGGCCCGATACCGTGCGAGTACCGTCGTGCAGCCGGTCGGGCGACCGAGGGTCTGTCGCGTGCGCGCATGGCGACGAAACAGGCGCCCTCTCGGGCCGTAGACCGACACGCAACGGGTCGCGACGTTCTACTAGGGGAGAAGTGCACGACTACAGCACCGGAACATTCAAGCCGAAGGTGGTGTGCCCTCGCCGTGGAACCACGAAGGTCCATTCGGGGCATCGCGCACCGACGGGAGCCAGCGCCGTTGACGATGAATCTCCCCATTCGATCTTTTGGGTTTCTCAGGTTTACCCCTGAACGGTTTCACGTACTCTTGAACTCTCTCTTCAAAGTTCTTTTCAACTTTCCCTCACGGTACTTGTTCGCTATCGGTCTCGTGGTCGTATTTAGCCTTAGATGGAGTTTACCACCCACTTAGGGTTGCACTCTCAAGCAACCCGACTCTAAGGAGAGATCCTCCCGAAAACGCGTACCGGTCGCTACGGGCCTGGCACCCTCTATGGGTAAATGGCCCCATTCAAGATGGACTTGGACGCGGTTCGACGTCACGGGACAGACGGATCCTCCCAAACACTACATTTCCCAGCGGCAGAACCGCGGGATTCAGTGCTGGGCTCATTCCTGTTCGCTCGCCGCTACTAAGGAAATCCTTGTTAGTTTCTTTTCCTCCGCTTAGTAATATGCTTAAATTCAGCGGGTAATCTCGCCTACTCTGAGGTCGTCATATACGTGTATTTTTATTGTGTGCGTAACAACAACAATAAAAAAAAACCTGAGTTACGCACAGTTGAGAGTGGCGACAAAAAAAAAAGAAGTAAGAGAGAGAAGGTATAGTCGAAAGTCGAAAAGACATTTGTACAAGAAACATGGATTCTTAGTTTTATGCACCGCACCATAGTGCCAATTTATATCGCAGGTTCGAATCGGAGAGACGCTCGCTGGACAACCGAAGAATTTCCCGGATTTTTGACGTCCGTCCTGTATTTAAAAAAAAAGCAATGCTTGGTATAAACTATTCTCCAGCGGTTCCTATATATCGTTTCGCCCTTTAATCTCGAACGTCTCTCTGTGTACAATATAAAAAAAAGAGCATCGAAACGGCGCACCGATCCTCCTCATAGTCATCCCGATTCTTTATTATTACCCTAGATCCTTCAGAACGAAGGACCAGGCCGGGGTGAGTCGGAGGTGCGCAACACGGATCTCAAACTCTTTTTATATGTACGAGAGAACGTAAAAGGGACAAAAAACAGAACGCACGCAAGTGGAGATAGACAAGCTTCTTTTTCTCTTTCCAGGGACTGGACGACCGGCTTCTGGTTGCGCGGTCTCTCGCGATCGACAACGAAAATGGCATGGGGTGACCAACACAGAGCGTGGATGCAGCTGCTGCCAACTCCCGACCGTTATCGACGAGTCTTTGATTTATTCGAACATAGCCGCGCCAAAGGGGAAAAGATATTCTCCTCTCTTCCCTGGGGCTCTTTTAACGAATAATCGTAACCCGTCGTCGATCGGGGTAAGAAAAGTCAAAATGGCAGCGTACAATACACACGCACACCGAGTCTCTTGTACCTCTTCCTCTCTTTCCCATCTTATTTACGTCGCTCGTTCTCTTTCTGTGACTCTCAGTCGTTTCATTTCAAACGACGTCGGGGGCGCGGGGATATGTAATTTTGGTGTGCTCCAAACGACTTGACGACACCTCTCGGATCGAGCGAGTGGCGGATGCCGTGGGGGTTACTGTTTGTATTTAACACGGGTAAAAAAAACAACAATAGAAACCTGACAAGTACGGACGAAGCGGTGCTTTAACAATGGGCGGTCGTCAAAGTAAGATCTTTAGAACAAAAATCGAACCGACGACTCACGACGCCATTTCAGCACTCTCGCAGGTTCGCCCGAAAGGTTTCCCTCCGTGAATAAATACATCCCACACACTCGGCGACGCACGCGCACGCGCGTACGATCCGGGGGTCAAAGTCTTTTAAGGAGGCACACACCTCCGCGACGAACGCCGACGAACGTTCAACGATCGCTCGTACGTATACGCATGCATCTCCTCCGATTATATCGAGATAATCTCGATCTCTCTAACGAGAACATCCCTCCCGACTCGGAAACGAGTCCCCCCATTCGACAGGGGGACCGACCGACGACGGGGTATTATCGTATCGTTCTCGCAGAGGTGAAACATGAAGGAGAAAGCAAAACGCAACGCAAGCAGTATATAGGTTACGTAAACGACCCTCAGCCAGGCGTGGTCCAGGAATTGTATCCGTGGACCGCAATGTGCGTTCGAAATGTCGATGTTCATGTGTTCTGCAGTTCACACGTTGACGCGCAATTAGCTGCGTTCTTCATCGACCCACGAGCCAAGTGATCCACCGTTCAGGGTAATCGTATAATATTGTATTTCGTTCATTGGTCTAAATACTCGGTTCAAAAGAAGCCGAGATCCCGACGCAACTCCATGAAGGAGAGGCGGGTTAGTCGCCGCGTCGCAACGGATTTTTTACGTCCGTTATATGCGACGATCAATCGACGACACAATATTGTGTCCCGGATGTTTGTTCGTCGGATCGTGGGTGGGTCACGTAAACGTGGAACACCAGCACACGTTGATCCGACGATCGGGCGCAAAGCACGTTTAATGAAAAATCAACAACCTCGAGGAGATCGTCTCAACACGAAGAAAACGACGGGGATTGCCCCGATAACTGGATTCATCGTGTTTAATTTAACGACCTCCCAGGAACCAAATTGCAAAACGCTTGCAAGCATGTCCGTCTCCCAACCGTCATCAGTTTCTCCCATTCATTTCACCTCTCTCACGCTCGTTGTTCCCGGGGTGGTTCGTTCAGGTGAGAATCGATAGTAACTGACGATCCCGTGTTAATAAACCTCGGCACAACCTTCCAGAAGCGGTCTTTCGTCCCATCGATTCGTTGCCAGTAAAATTGTTCGATCTCGCAACGACGTGGGTGTCCGACTCACGACGACTAGGAGGAGTGCTTAACGGCAACCGGGCGAAGGTTACTCTCTGAACGAAATTAACACCCGCTTGTTTCAACGGCGGTGGGCTACCAATTTAGGGAGTAACGGGGTCGAGGCTCGAGTCCTGTGTAGCCCGTTAACCCGTTTTTTTTCGTTTTCGTTATATTTATATATTTTTCGTTCAGGTGAATGTCAAAAAGTCGATAGGGACCGCAGCAAGCGTGACGATCGGACGCAACAACAGGGGCACATACCTCGCGAAGCGGTCCATTTCATCCCATCGATTCGTTGAGAGTAAAATTGTTCGATCTCGCAACGACGTGGGTGTCAAGACTCTCGACAACGAGGGTAACGCTGCTGGCGTACCAAAAGATTCGTCCTCTCCGAACGAGTACTACACGGTCAGGGTGGAATGTAAACACTCTACTCGAGATTACCCACCGATTCCCCGCTCGGGTAGCATTACGAAGTAATGTGTCGATAGGATCGAAAACAATTGGCTTAGGGGCCCGGGGAATATGAGTATGAAGGAGATAGCCCGTTATATATACATCTTATACTGGGTTTTGCCGGAATCCATGCTTTCTCATCAGGGGAACATGAGTATGTTGGAGGTAGCACGTTATATCTATGCCTTATACTGCGTTTTGCCTGAATTGATGTCTTCCCATGAAGAGAACATGAGTATGAAGGAGGTAGCACGTTATACCTACGCCTTATACTGCGTTTTGCCAGAATCTATGCTTTCCCATAGTGAGAAGGTAAGCATGAAGGAGGTGTCACGTTATATCTATGCATTATACTGCGTTTTGCCAGAATGCATGTTTTCCCATGAGGAGAACATGAGTATGTAGGAGGTAGCGCGTTATACCTATGCCTTGTACTGCGTTTTGACTGTATCCATGCTTTCCCAACAGGAGAACATGAGTATGAAGGAAGTAGCATGTTATATATATGCATTATAATGCGTTTAACCTGAATTCATGTCTTCCCACGAAGAGAACATGAGTATGAAGGAGGTAGCACGTTATATCTACGCCTCATACTGCGTTCTGCT
>JAOPTO010000906.1:0-50021 GCA_033822845.1 Tetrapedia diversipes
GCAAGGAATACTGACTTTCAATAGTGGAACATCAGAGTTTAAATGGAAATGTATCGTCGATCGTTCGGAGAAACCATAAACATAGTTGTCCGCAATTGCTCTGATCGTATCTTTGATAAGACGTACGATTGTATTGGATTTTTGTCGTATTCCTTTCGAGATATTGCATCAACTCTTGCGGCGTCCGAAGATTTCCGAAACTATCGAAATACACAGCGCGATCTCCCCTCTTCGCATATGCTATCGAATGAGTACCGGGGCCGTCGGGGTCATCCAAATTGACGATTTCGCTTTCGTTTCGTCTGATGCCGTCTATTGGTAAATTATTGCGCATAAAAATTCCTCTAAAAAACGGTATACGCATACGTCTTGCTAGTTGTTCCAATTGCACATTAGTCGTTACACCTGCAGGTATTTTTAATGTTTTTTTGACACCTTTTTTTCTTCTCGGGATACCTCGTCCACGCTTGTATGGTGCGAGATAAAGTCCATTACCTTCCATGACGCGGTTATGGCGCTTCAGCTCTTCCAGCTGACGTTCTGTTGCCTTGTTATCGTTTACCGCCTTTGCGTTTCGCGCTGTCCCGCCAGCTAAGGATCCGAGTGCTCCCAATAATGGTAGCAATGGCAAAATACCGCCACGTTTCGACATCGGAAGTATGCGCTTTTTCACCGTCTTCTTCTTGTTCTCCTCCTGTTTCTTCGCAGATGTCGATTTATTCGTTTTCAAACCAATACTGAATTTTGTCTTTGCTTTCATAGCCGCCCACACTGCTGTAGCGGCAGATCTTTCACCGAGAGCCGAATCTTTCGCGGTGATGCGTTTTCGCGCTCTCGTAGCGAGTATATTATTCGCATCGTGTTGCTCAGCGAGATGGTTGCTAAGGGAATAGACTATATCGTGTTCGCAACACGCCGCACCCGGAGGATTGATAACTCGATCACCTCTCGCCAATCGTTTCTCCAAACCTGTTACCGAGCCGCAAAATTGATAGCCAGGGATATGTAATTCGATGGGAAGTGCGTTTCTCACACGACTCAACAGGCCGCAACATTCTACTGTCATTTTCGTCGTCGTCGTCGTCGTCTTTGTCATTTGGCGTGATTCTTTATCAACAGTGTCAAACCGCCGATATACGTTCGTTGCCACGGCAAGCTACAATGATTCCAACACTGGCGATATTGTTCGACATCAGAATCGACCTTTATGCATTCCGGCTGCTTCTCCCACAAATACTGTACGTAGTTAAAGAATTTCTGCAGTAAAACTATCTTCGTGATAAATTGTAATTGTTCGGCGGTTATATCGCGAATATCGCAGTTATCCTCCACATAAAATAATATTTTGCACACTGAGCAAAATCGACTAAGCGCGCCTCTATAAATACCACCGTCATCGCAACCTGCGTTGCAAATAAATTGTGATCATAAGAGGGAGAGAGAAATATGCGTTTCGTACGACAATCGACGGCGATCAAAGTGAGCAATTTCGACGGTAAGACGTAACGATGTCAGAGGGAAACATACGTAGGCGTGGAAACATTCTACCGACCACCATACGCGGTCTCATTTGCGGTCCTTCGAACTCTGGCAAGACCAACGTGTTGATAAGTTTGTTGGAAAGCCCGAACGGTGCGCATTTCGAAAACGTATAACTGTATTCGAAATCGCTTCAACAACAGAAATATCAGTACCTGGAGAATTTGCTAGCGCCGATTGATAAGATCGGATATTTTACATTTTGCAATAATAGCAATGTTATTCCGTCGAGCGAGGCGCTTCCGAATTCCATTTTTACCTTTGATGACGTGGCATGTGACAAGCAAGATACGATAAGAGAGTACTTCGCAATGGGTCGGCACTCGAGCGTCGACTGCTTCTATCTCTGTCAGACATATGCAAAGATACCCAAGCATCATATACGCGACAATGCGAATTTGTTAATTTTATTCAAACAGGATGGTACGAATTTAAAACATGTGTACAACGATCACGTAAACACCGATATGTCCTACGAGAATTTCTACGCATTGTGTGGGGTTTGTTAGAAACACAAATACGGATTCGTAGTGATAAAGACAGCGCATTCAACAATGGACGATACAGGAAGGGATTTAACGAATTTCCGATGCCGCGATGCGATCAGTAATCGTTGATACATCGACTGGGCAACGTTTGTGATCGTGAAAAGATTTGTTTCCAACTTGATAGCGGCATGTCAACCGCCGATATCGATAAAGGCAATGGCGCCGCGGCGGTGGCGAAGAGATTCGATATCGCGAAATACTAGCGAAAGAGATCGCCAAAACGAGAACGTCTATTCGCAAAAAGTGTTGCGTCTTGAAAACCGATAAAATGGCGGAAGATGTCGCATTGGAAAAACATTTCAAGCCTATTACGGATCTCTTAAAGCAGATCGTCGAAAACACTGTTAACGATGACAATGATGGGTCTAGCCTTGTCGTTTCAAGCATCGATCCGATGGCTATCGGAGATAAAAATAATATGATATTCTCCGAACAAAACGTGCATGAAGAGATGAAGAAGAACGAGGGTCGGATAAAACGGAAACGATCAGCTACTTCATCACCAATTACTAATTTCACTTCAACCAAAGCGAAAGGATCGAACGAAAGACCGACAACGACGACGACGACGAAAACGACTCCATGTAATCAAGCACGCAGAAGACTTTACAAGCAGTCGCCGATTCAACCTCTATTGACCGTCAAAGATGTTTTCGAAACCGACGACGACGACGGCGGCGGGTCGTTCGAATCATCCGTTCAACGCGAGTTGAAAACGCCCGAAGGTCAGATGTTACGGAATCACTTCGACTCATTGGGACAAAAATACATGGGGGCTGCGTTGAGCGGCAACAAAGACAGCAACATGGATCATGTTTACGGTGCTTATTTTAACAATGATGGAACAATGCTCGGCGATAAACGTATCGACATAGACGCGAACGACAATATAATCGTAGACGGAATAAGATATGCCGGAACACCGGGTCTATACGAGTTGATCTTCAAGAGAATTCCCGACGATACCTCCTACACCGAGAACGATAAGGAAAAATACAAACTCATATTGCTGTCGACAAATTCGCATAGACGCGATCACAACGTGTTTAATCCTGTACTGGGCAATAAGGGATACAACTATAAGCATGTAATAGCGCCCTTAATGTCTTCTCGGAAAAATTGGGAAAGGGGTAAGCGTGCCGAGCGTTATGACGCTAGGCGACAATAAAATTGATTACGTGCATTGGAATGATCCCAACGAGTCGGTAGATCGTCTTCGATTGCTGGAAGGCTCGCGCCAAGCGGGCAACAACGCTCACGACAATGAAATTCTGTCGACTATCGAGGAACTAGGCGAAGCTGGTCTTATTATAAATTAAAACTACGCGAGAGTCAATCGATCAGTCAGCGTTGAAGTGCGTATCGATAAATTTGGAACATCGCTCGGAAGAGACAGAACGATGGTTAGACCATATTACCGGTGGAGCGGATTGCTCAGAAAACACGTACGCGACAACGCGCTTTGGCTGAGTGCCGCCAACTTTGATGCGAAATCGCGGAAAATATGGCGCGTTGCGCATCCAGAAACGGACGGTGACGTCGCTAACAAACGTTACGTGAAACAAATTGTAAAAATGTTGAAAGATCGACAAGATGAATTCGATGGAAGGATGATCAACATACAATCGTTACGAATCACGTTAAATCAGATCGAGAAGATGAATCAACGCGTTACCCGGCATAGCGTCAACATCACCCTATGAAATAACACATCTCGTGAGGACATACGAGTGCGCGTCGAACACGCGGACGGATAAGAAAGTATGCATGCGCGATACTGTGTCATTCATGGAAAATAATGTCGCGATCAAACATGCCGTAATTTATTCACGTAGACGCGTAATAGTGCGCAGATACGACGATCTATGGCAGGCGGATCTGGTGGAAATGCGTCCTTTCACGCAATTCAACAAATGCTACCATTATATACTCACGGTTATCGATGTTTTGAGCGAGTACGCGTGGGCCGTACCGCTCCAAAGAACAAGAGCGGAAGCGATGTGGTAAAAACTATCGCGAAGATAATTCGAAACGATGGAAGATGTCCGAAAAATTTGCAAGCCGACAGAGGAAAGGAATTTTACAATGCAGATGTGGGGGGGGGGGGTTATGAGGAAACACGGAATCAATCATTATTCAACGTATTCGATTATGAAGGCCTCGGTTGTGGAACGATTTAATCGTAAGTTGAAGAACGGCATGTGGAAATTGTTCACGCTCAACGGAACATACAGATGGATCGACGCGTTATCGCATCTTGTGTCGAAGTACAACGCGCGACAAGATTGAATCATTAGGATGCGGCGAATCGATATAACCCCAGCGATCGCCGATAAACTTTTGAATACGGTATACAGCAACGTAAAGATTGCCGCTCCAGCGAGATTCAAAGTGGGCGACTCGGTACGCGTGAGCGAGTTCAAGACGATCTTTGATAAAAGTTATACACCAAATTGGTCCACCGAGATATTTAAGATCATCGAAATACAAAGATCGAATCCTACGACTTACTTACTCGAGGATTGTCGCGGTAAACCTGTTGCTGGCGGATTTTACGAATACAAGCTGCATCGCGTAGCAAATTCCGACGTGTATCTCGTGGAAAAGATGTTGCGCAGGAAAGGTGAGAAGGTTTATGTGAAATGGCTAGGATTTGACGTCTCGCATAACTCTTGGACACATAAAAATAATGTATTGTAGACACACACAACCTTCCATTATTGTTAGAATACAGTACTTATTTTCATTAGGATATATATAATAAAATTGTATAATAAAACAATATAATATAGTTAGCATTAACAATATACATATACAACTTTAAGTTATTGTAATTTTTTTATTTACAATGGTACCTGATAATGTCTCCATGATGGTAACCTGTTGGTGGAACATACAGTGGGTCAAAAAAGTATTGGTACACCTAGTTTTTTTGTAATAATTTTATTAAAAGAAATGATACACAAATAAAAACTATTTCGATTAGTAGTCTATTATGTACAAAGATAATGTGCAAATGAAGAATCTTTAATAACGCATAACAAAAGAGTAACGCAACAAATACAAGAATTTGAGAGCAGAAAAAGTATTCGTACACTTATAGTTCAACTGCTAACGTTTGAAAAACCCGCAAGTATCGTCGGAACTCTGACCAAAATGTAAACAATTGTTTGTTTATGTAGTAGCCTCTGCGTGTACTGTGCAGTTAGTACTTCCTTGAACCCTGTACAGACATCATGACAACGAAGAAAAGTGAAATACCTGTATCAGTGCGAGATCGTATTATTTTCCATCGAAAACGTGGAGAGAGCTATAGGAAAATTGGGAAACAAGTAAATTTAAGTTTCACAACAGTACAGTGCATTATGAAGAAATATGAGGCAACGAAAATAACAGAAAATAATCCACGAACAGGTCGGCCAAAGATACTCACGGTTAGAGAGCGTCGAAGTATAATTAAAGAAGCTGTAAAAAATCCATTTGTAAGTGCCCGAACTATATGCAATGATATCGCGTCAACATCAGGGAAGGTGGTGTGCTCTCAAACCATACGAAACGTTTTACACTCTGCTGAAATATATGGCAGAGCTGCGAGAAAAAAGCTATATATTAATAATACAAATAGAGAAAAACGTTTAGGTTTCGCTAAAACCTATGTAAATAAACCCATTGAATTTTGGAGACGTGTTATCTTCTCGGATGAATCTAAATTCAATATTTTTGGCTCTGATGGGAAGAAATTCGTGTGGAGGAAACCCAATACCGAGCTTCAGCAAAAGAATCTTAAACCAACTGTGAAGCACGGGGGAGCAAGCGTAATGATGTGGGGCTGTATGGCGTCTAGTGGTGTTGGAAATATTGCATTTATAGGTGGAATAATGAATGCAAAAATGTATATCGAGGTGTTGCGTAATAATTTAGAAGAAAGTGCAGTTAAATTGGACCTGAATGGGAATTATTATTTTCAGCAGGATAACGACCCAAAACACACAGCTATGAAAACAAGAGAATGGTTGTTATACAATGATCCCAAACAACTTGTTACACCACCACAGTCCCCCGATATTAATCCAATAGAAAATTTGTGGCACTTGTTGGATATAGAAGTAAGGAAAAGAAAAATATCTAATAAATCGGATCTACAACGAGTAATTTTAGAAGAATGGCAAAAGATACCGAAGGACGCAACTCTGAAATTGGTGGAATCCATGCCTAGAAGATTAGAAGCCATTATTAAGCTAAAGGGATGCATACTAAATATTAGTTACTAAGTAGAACTGAGATAATCATAAACTGTACGAATACTTTCTACTGTACGAATACTTTTTTTGCTCTCAAATTCTTGTATTTCTTGTGTTACTTTTTTGTTATGCGTTATTAAAGATTCTTCATTTGCACATTATCTTTGTACATAATAGACTATTAATCGAAACATTTTTTGTTTGTGTATCATTTCTTTAAATAAAGTTATTGCAAAAAGGTTAGGTGTACGAATACGTTTTTGACCCACTGTATATCAGCTGGCAGCTGCTTTGTCTTGTTGATACTTGGCCTATTTGGCGGTGTCAAATAGTATGACTTTGTACCATAAAATTTTGGTTCGGCCTTTCGACTCAGTGAGTATGTAAAATTTGTAAAATTTACTTGTTTATATGGCCGTCAGCAGTTTTAAAATTTGTTTGCCACATGGCTCGTCTAGTTATGCTTTGGTTAATAACCCGCATGCACTAGCACCGTGTGCCTGGTCAATAATTTAAGACACATGCTTTTCGACATAGGCGGTCATAGGTTAAAATCATTAATAAATAAATAAATCATAATAAATATATAAATAAATAAATTACCTTAACGATCACGCAGTATGATCGTAGCCTAAAAATCCATTTGCCATTTCTATAGACGATCGGAGGGCGATCATCGCGACAATTAACATGTCGCTATGGCTTAACGCTACGGCTGTTAAGTTTTCTTTGTGTCTCTGGGTATAGCCCCTCTACATCCGACTAATATCGATAGTACTTTCGCAGTTCTGCTCATGGTTCTTAGTTTAATATATTCAGCGCTATCCTGGTATTTGGCTAGTTTCTCTTGATAGGCCGTCTTTAAATTTTCTTTGTTCTTATAGCGGACAGTTACATCCGCTATCAGGATACCATTATGGTTTTTGACTACCAAATCTGGTTTCTTGAGTACGCCTATCACATTCATAGTTGGTTCCAGAATTACCGCTGATTTACGTGACACCTTTTACTCAATTAGCTTAACAACTTCGTCGTGTTTGCGTATTCTTGCGTTGCTAGTATGTAAGCAGTTACACAGTAGATGCCCCAGCGTTTGCAGCAGCATATTACACCTTCGGCATAAAATATCTATATCTGTTTTGGATTGCTTCAAAGCTGTTCTTGTTCAGAAGCTGTTAGTTCGTAATCGTAAAAAGTCTAAATATCTCGACGGCTTTAACAATGTGGGGTCATGGAGCCATCCGTTTCCTATCTTGTCTCCCATGAATTCGTGCGCTCCAGGACCCCGCGAGACTTTCTGTCTCCATTTCTCGGTTTGCATCCTTTTCAGGGCTATGCGAGCGTCTTCAATTCCCTGCTCAGTGGTGGGCCAGGTGAGCCGCAAAGATTTTGCATATTTTAATACTATTTTCTCTTGTCCATCGCTAGCTTCTCTGACGGCTAGGCCGTCAGATTTCTCCATTTTTAAATAATTTCTTAGCTTTGCTATACCTACAATATCCGTCACTCGTTGTATACCTAGTGTTCCGTGTCCCTTTTCGGTATAAATTATTCCATCCGTCTACTACGGATGGAGCTTTAGTAAGCTCTTCATAACTTGTTTAAGTTCATGATCTAGAAGATCTAGACTCTTCAACGGAGGCGGACTAGCTACCAACATGTGTATATAACGGGGCAGGAGATGTGTCCTAATTAGATTCACTTTCTCGTGGAGCTTTAACTTCATTTTGCTGATGTTTTTGGCCGCCACAATTATATTGCCCATTTCGACGCGCTGCACGCCTTCCCATGGGTTGATTTTTATGCCCAGGTATTTTATTTTGGTTTCGGGCTTTCATTGGGGAATCTTTGTTCCCTCAATTTCAAGACCAGGGTCTTGAATTACCCGCGATTTATTTTTACTAACGACCTGGAATACCGTGCTCTTCTCTGCTTGGACCTTCATTCCCATTTTGGCTAAAAAGCTTTGCACTTTATGAATCTTGTACTTAGTGATTTGTCAGAGCAGAACCAGGTCGTCTGCAAACGCGAGAATGGAGACTTTCTCTCCGTCTATTTTGACCCTCTCCGTCGTCCTCTCTATCTCGATTAGCAGTGGATCTATTATTAAGTTAAATAGAAGAGGGGATAGCGTGTCTCCTTGTTTTACCCCACTTCTTAACGCCATTTTAATCTTGCCGTCGCCTTTATTTAAGGTTATCTCAGTGCTTTGGTTATCGTATATATTCTCTATGGCACTGTATCAAACGCTTTGGCGATGTCGATGATGGTTAATATCCCATCGTTCGCCTTCTTCGTGCTCTTGCTCGCTTTTGTCGAGGACGGCTATATTATACTTGCTGCCATCCTCCTTCGTGAAACCTTTTTGTCGTAGACTTTGCGTAACTTTTCCCCGTAGTCTATTGTCCAACATCGATGAATATAGCCTACCCAGTAAAGATCCTATCGTGATTGGTCTCCAATTATTTATATCTTCAGTACATCTCCCAATTTTGGGGATCAGTGTCGTCCTATTTAACTTCTATTGTTCTGGGTAGGACCTATGTAGTATTAGAACGTTAAAAGTTTTGGGCAATAACTGCCGGGTGCCGGTTTTGCGAAGGTGAGCCTTTCTCACCCCATCGACAGCTGCAGCTGTATTTGCCTTTATTGTTCGCATTTTCTGGATTAATTCCAAGGCAGTGACTGGATGAAATACTTCTCCTATGGGGAACATGTCGCTCGAGCCCTTTCGAGCGTCGACAAACTTGAGGCCGGACCAGTCGATCCTCATAAGTAGTCATAGAGGTTTTTAACTATAGCCTTATCGGAGAGCTCGATTCGTTCCCCTGCTTTAATCTGCTACCCAGCGACCGCTAAATCAACTAGCTTTCTTGGGAATTTCTTTACATATACTGGTATCGAGAGAAGATGAAACGTTTTCTTCTGGGGCGGTCGCTTTCCCTATTGTTCATATTAGAGTTTCACTTTTTGCGCTTACCTTTAGGGGATTCATCAATTTGCACTTCCTTCAGTTTCTCTGTAAATTTTAATATTAATCTCTCGATATCGGGAGGACCGACCATATCCTCTCTGGCCCATCGCTGGACTTCCTCCTCTATTCCTTTTAGCTCATTGTTTATGTCCAGCGAATAGGTTTATATAGCCCCATAAGAACCTCTTGCCATTCTTGGCCATCATCGGTTCGAAGAGGACTTCCCACTTAACCTTCAGTGATTAAGATGTACGAGGAGCAGGTGGAATTTGTCTCTGTTCTGCTTTCCTCTTCGACCACTGTATCCTGATAGGACAAGTACCTCCTCTTGTCGCTAATTTGTGTCAACGTTTTGCCGGGTAGGGACTCCTGAATTTTGACATACGGCTGCTTCAAGTGCTTGAACCGCTCGTTCAGGACTATTAATGCTTCGGTTTCCTCTATAGACCAAACCGAGGTGCCGCTGGCCGGTCTGTTCCTACACTGGTCTCAGCTACTTGCCATTCTCTTTATATTTCTTATATCAGGGTGCCACAGCCTTTTACACCCGGACAGAGCTCTTTGTGTTTTAAAACTATCCCCTCAGGGGTCACATTTGTGGCGGCAACGCCGCCCACACTTCCTCAACGGCAACACTGCCGCGACGCTCATTTCGCCATTGAGAAAAGTCAAGTGACCGTTACTCTTTCAGCTCGAACGGGCATTAGTGGTAGTCGTAGAAATTAGAATAGACTTACCATATCTTGTACCTGGTGTAGCCTAATAAATAGTAATAAATAAATAGCAATAATTATGAGAGTGATCATTGACTACACATTTATATGTGTAGCCGACTTTTTCGACAAACCATTTACACTTCGGGAGGTGGCACCTACATCCGTGTAATTTATTAAATGTTTTCTTACAGGTGCCACATCTCCATAAAATTTTCAGTTCGGGATGATCTAGATCAACATGGTGATTAAATTTTGACTCCTGCAGGAATCTCCGATTGTGGCCCTTCATATCACAGGCGTTACATTTTAATTTCCCGCTCAGAGGCAGATTCACTACTTGTCCAGTTGCATGTCCATTAAAATTGCCATGTCGTCTTAGGGTGGCCCTCCTGTCCACAGCGGACAAGTTCGCTACGGAGGTCCCAGGGCCGGAGACCCCTGTATCCGAGGCTCCTTCGTTATCGTCTGCAATTTGGGTTTTACCAATACTTCCAATTTATAATTAGTCCAATCATTTCCAACTCATCACCTTAGGAACAGCCGGGCTGTGGGTGTGCCACCAAGGAGATCCGGTTCACTGCCGGCCACCGTTTTAACTTTGAATAATTCCCAAAGGCAGGTGGAAATTATACGAAGTGCTGGCAGAGTATAGCGTTCTGACGGCGTGTAGCTTCTTCCTATTGATGCAGTTGTAATGCGTTACTGGACAGCGTTGCAGCATATGATACAGAGTATCACGTGATCCCTGATATGACCCATTGCAGCAATCGGTGTTTTCCATATATGGAACACCTTTGGTTGGTAAAAGGCCGATCCTTAGGCTAATTGTACCAATATAATATATGACCGCCCAGTGATTTGGGCGATTATAAATCCATACGGATATGACTTAAGAATTTTATAGTTACTCCCGCCGTTTACTCGTGCTTTTTTGAATTTCTTCACGTTCACATTCAGAGCAGTGGGCATAAACCACAATGAGTCAACACCCGCAAGGGCCATCGCAATGCTTTGTTTTAATTATACAGTCGGATTCCCCTAGTTCGTGCTAGCTCTGAGTTGAGTGTTGAATGGCGGCAGAAGAAATCGACCAACACGGCAAGCCGCCACGAAAGCCCCGCAGCAAGGAAGATCCGCGGGTGGCCAAGGCACGAGACCGAGCTCGTATCCCGGGGGCGATATGAATCGCTTCCCGTTCAGCTTCGCCCAGGCCCGACACGTCAGCCAAACCCGCTTACCGACCAAGCCCGACTAGCCCCGCTCCTCAGAGCCAATCCTTATTCCGAAGTTACGGATCCAATTTGCCGACTCTCCTTACCTACATTAATCTATCGACTAGAAGCTCTTTACCTTGGAGACCTGCTGCGGATATGAGTACGAATCGGCGCGACACCTCCACGTGGCCCACTCCTGGGTTTTCAAGGTCCGAGGCGAAGATGCGGAAACCGCCGCAACTGCGGTGCTCTTCGCGTTCCAAACCCAATCTCCCTGCTAGAGGTTTCCAGGGAACGCTCTCTCGGGCCGTAGACCGACACGCAACGAGTCGCGACGTTCTACTAGGAGAGAATGGCACGGTTACGGCACCGGAATGTTCAAGCCGAAGGTCGTGTACCCTAGCTGTGGAACCACGGGGGTCTGTTCAGGGTATCGCGCACTGACCGGAGCCAGCGCCGTTAACGATGAATGTCCCCATTCGACTTTTTGGTTCCTCAGGTTTACCCCTGAACGGTTTCAGGTACTCTTGAACTGTCTCTTCAAAGTTCTTTTCAACTTTCCCTCACGGTACTTGTTCGCTATCGGTCTCGTGGTCGTATTTAGCCTTAGATGGAGTTTACCACCCACTTAGGGCTGCAATCTCAAGCAACCCGACTGTAAGGAGAGATGCTCCCGAAAACGTGTACCGGTCGCTACGGGCCTGGCACCCTCTATGGGTAAACGGTCCCATTCAAGATGGACTTGGACGCGGTTCGAGGTGACGGGACTGACGGATCCTCCCAAACACATTTCCCAGCTATAGAACAGCGGGATTCAGTGCTGAGCTCATTCCTGTTCGCACGTCGCTACTAAGGAAATACTTGTTAGTTTCATTTCCGCCAATTAGTAATACGGTTAAATTCAGCGGGCAATCTTGCCTACTCTGAAGTCTTCATATACGCATATTATTGTGTGCGTCGGCGTGTACGTATATGTTACATATACGACAACACAACCAACAATAAAATACCTGAGTTACGCACAGTTGAAAATAGTGACAAAAAAGAAGCAAGAGAGAGAAGGTATATTCGAAAGTCGAAAATAAATGTAAAAGAAACATGGATTCTTAGGTTTTATGCACCGCTCCATAGTGCCAAATTATCGCAGGCTCGAATCAGAGATACCCTCGCTGGACAACCGAAGACTTCCTCGGTTTTATGACGTCCGACCTCTATTCAAAGAAGCAATGCTTGGTATAAACTACTCTCCAGTGGTTCCTACATTTCGTTTCGCCCTCTATTCTTGATCGTCTTTCGTATAAGAAAGAAAGAGCATCGACACCGGGCACCCATCCTTCTCATAGTCATCCCAATTATTTATTATTACCATAGATCCTACAGAACGAAGTACCAGGCGGCGGATACTCAGAGGTGCGTAACACGAATACCAAACTCTTTTTTTCTGTACGAGAGAACGAAAAGGGACAAAAGCAGAACGCACACAAGTAGAGATAGGCAAGCTTCTTTTTCTCTTGCCAGGGACTGGACGACCGGCTTCTGGTTGCGCGGTCTCTCGCGATCGACAACGAAAATGGTATCGGTTGACCAACGGTGCGTGGTTGCAGCTGCTGCCAACTCGCGACCGTTATCGACAAGTACTTGGTATATCCGAATATAGCCGCGCCAAAGGGGAAAAGAGGTTCTAATTTATTATCCATTTCAACACGCTCTCCTCTACGGTCTTAAGATTTCCCGTGTGATTGGGGAGGGGAATGGGCATTATATTCATCTTCTTTCCCTGGGCCTCTTTTAACGAATAATCGTAACCCGTCGTCGACCGGGGAAAAAAACAAAATGGCAGCGTGCAATACACGCGCACACCGGGACTCTTGTACCTCTACATCTCTTCCCCATCTTATTTACGTCGCTTGCTCTCTTTCTGTGACTCAGTCGTTTCATTTCAAACGACGTCGGATATTGTGGCGAAACTGATAGCATTTAACACGGGTAAAAAGAACCGATAAGCATGGACGAAGCGGTACTGTAACTATGGGCGGTCGTCAAAGTAAGATGTTTTAAAAAATGCGACCCTCGACTCACGACGCCATTTCAGCACCTGCAAGTTCGCCCGACAGGTTTCCTTGGACATCGTCCCTCCGTGAATGAATACATCCCACACACTCAGCGCCACATGCTCACGCGCGTACGGTACAGGGGTCAGCTTCTTTTAAGGAGGCACACACCTCCGCGACGAACGCCGACGAACGTTCAACGATCGCTCGTACGTATACGCATGTGTCTCCTCCGATTTATCGAGATAATCTCGATCTCTCTAACGAGAACATCCCTCCCGACTCGGAAACGAGTCCCCCCATTCGACGAGGGGACCGACCGACGACGGGGTATTATCGTATCGTTCTCGCAGAGGTGATACATGAAGGAGAAAGCAAAACGCAACGCAAGCAGTATATAGGTTACGTAAACGACCCTCAGCCAGGCGTGGTCCAGGAATTGTATCCGTGGACCGCAATGTGCGTTCGAAATGTCGATGTTCATGTGTTCTGCAGTTCACACGTCGACGCGCAATTAGCTGCGTTCTTTATCGACCCACGAGCCAAGTGGTCCACCGTTCAAGGGTAATCGTATAATATTGTATTTCGTTCATCGGTCTAAATAGTCAGTTCAAATGGTGCCGCGATCCGGATGCACCTCCGCGGAGGAGATGCGGGTTAGTCTCTGCGTCGCAACGGATTTCTATCGCCCGTTATATGCAACGATCGATCGACGACACAATATTGTATCCCGAATGTTTGTTCGTCGGATCGTGAGGGGGGCACGTAAACGTGACCAGCTACACACGTTGATCCGACGAACGAGCGCAAAGCACGATTAATCAAAAATCAACCTCGAAGAGATCGTTGCAGCAGGAAGGAAACGACGGGGATTGCCCCGATAACTGGATTTATCGTGTTTAATTTATCGACCTCCAAGGAACAAAAAGGCAAAACGCTTGCATACAGGTCCGTCTCCCAACCGTCACCAGCTTCTCCCATTCTTTTCACCTGTCTCGCGCACGTTGTTCCTATGGTTGTTCGTTCAGGTGGAAATCAAAGAGAAAAGAATCGATAGGAACCGACGACCCCGTGTTAATGAGTCTGGGCACAACCTCCCAGAAGCGGTCTTTCGTCCCATCGATTCGTTGCGTGGTAGTAAAAACCCATCTACCGAAGCCGGGGGCCTTCGAGACACCACAAGGTACGTCTATTTGTCAGGCTATAGTCTCTTTCATTACCGGAATTAACCAGACAAATCGCTACACCAACTAAGAACGGCCATGCGAGCGGTGAACCGATACTGTGATATACAGATTCAAATACGAGCTTTTTAACCGCAACAACTTTTTATACCCCATTGGTGCTGGAATTACAGCGGCTGCTGGCATCAGACATTCCTTCCAATTGGTCCTCGTTAAAGGATTTAAAGTGTACTCATTCCGATTACGGGGCCTCGGATGAGTCATGTATCGTTATTTTTCGTCACTACCTCCCCGTGCCAGGAGCGGGTAATTTACGCGTCTGCTGCCTTCCTTGGATGTAGTAGTTGTTTCTCAGGCTCTCTCTCCGGAATCGAACCCTTATTCCCCGTTACCCGTTATAACCATGGTAAGCGCAGAACCTGCCATCGATAGTTGATAAGTCAGATATTTGAAAAAATTCGTTGCCGGTTTTAAATGACCATGCGATCAGCGCAAAGTTATTCAGAATCACCAAAGCAAACGATGAACGAACGGTCGAACCTTTTGATCCAATAAAAGCATTTCCACCATCTCTAGTCGAAATTCTGGTTTGTCTGTATTAGCTCTAGAATTACCACAGTTATCCAATTAACTGTGAATACAATCTAAGGAACCGTAACTGATTTAATGGGCCAATCCCGGTTTCACCTTAATTCGGTATGTACTTAGACATGTATGGTTTAATCTTTGAGACAAGCATATGACTAATGGCAGGATCAACCAGGGAGTTGCGCGAAGGTAAAAAACAGGAAGTTATTGTTGAACACAACCATCCGCCCGTATAAATCCTTTAGGACGTGGAACCACGTCAATTAGGACATCGTATTGGCTTAAACAGCAATACGTCGCTGGAAAGCAGCATGCCGCCAGCGGTTAGAAATTTTACCATCTTCCTTCTGGAGTTATTCTAAATTAGGACGGTGGCCAGTAGTAAACCGCATCGCCTTGGTGGCTTACACCTTGGTGGCTCAAGCCGAAAGTTTTGTACCCTCGATGGCTTGCACTCACTACATGGCAATTCCCAAGGCTATGAAACGGGAGTGATTGGTTGAAAATAAAAAAGGAATATTGATGTTTAACCCAAATTATTAGCAGAAACGGCGGAGCCTCGAACAAGTGGTCCGCGGTACCTCTGTAGCGGACCTGTCCGATTTGGAGAGGCGGGCCAATGAAACACAACCAGGCATTGAAATGGATGACGAATTTGGTGTAATTGTGGATCTGCCTCCGAGCAGGCAATTAAACTGAGGTACGTGGTATGGAGGGCCGCAACAGAAGATTCCTGCAGGATTCCAAATTTGAGGAACATATGAAGGAAGAGCGCTTCGGAAAGAAGATCTTGTGGAGATATGCAACATGCAAGAAAATATATAGATGCCACCTCCCGAAGTGCAAAGGATATGTCAATACAAACGACTATCCGTTTAAATGTGATTCCTGCAGGGACAGTTTTATAAATCAAAGGGGATTGTCGCAACACGAATGGTTGCTGCACCTCGACATTAGAAATACAAAAGGAATGGCCTGTTGCTCGAGCCAGGGTTGGGACAGACCAGTCAGCGGCACCTCGGTCTGGTTTAAAAAGGAAACCAAATTATTAATAGAACCGAATGCGCATTTCATGCAGTTGAAGCAGCCCAATGTTCGGATTCAAGTGTTCCTACCTGGCAAAACTGTAAAGTAGATGAGTCATAAAAGGAGGTGCTTGTCCGCTCAGGGCACGGTTGTCGAGGAGGAAAGCATAATTGCGACAAATTCGACCAGCTCTTCATACATCCGGCCACCGCAAAAATAGCGGGAAACCCCCTATGGAACAATGACAGCCAACAAAACGTGGCAAGAGGTCCTTAGGGAAGCAATACTCGCCTATTCACTGGATAATAACAATGTATTCAGAGAAATAGAGGAGGAAATCCAGCGGCGGGCCTGGGAGGAGATTGTGGGTCGGCCCGATATCGAGAGTATAACACTAAGGTTTACTGAAACATTGAAAGAAGAGCGTGCGGATGAGTCTCCTAAGGGTAAAGGGAAAAGCAAAAATATGTACAACAGGGAAAGCAACCGTGTCCGTAGGGAAAGATTCATCTACTTTCGATATCAAGAATTGTACAAAAGGTGCTCAAGAAATCTAGTTGATTTAGCGGTCGTTGGAGAGCAAATTAAAGCAGGGAACAAATCGAGCTTCCCGATAAGGCCAAAATTAAGCGCCTTTATGACAGCTAATGGGGTACGGCTGGACCGACCTGAAGCTTGTCAACGCTCGAAAGGGGCGCGAACGGTAGGTTCTCCATAGAAGTCTTTAAGCTAGTCACAGTATTGGAATTAATGGAGAAAATGAGAAAAATCAAAGGAAGTACAACAGCAGGTGTCGATGGTGTGAAGAATTCACACCTTTGCAAAACTGGGGCCCTGCAGCTACTATACAAAATATTCAGTACTTTAATGCTCTACAGAACCTACCCAGAAAGATGGAAACAGAACAGAACCACTCTGATCCCGGAGGCAGAGAAAAACACGAAGGAGGCTGGTAATTGAGGGCCAATAACAATAGGTTCTCTACGCGGTAGGCTATACTCCTCGATGTTGGATAATAGACTGCAGGTCAAAGTAGCCCAAAATAAACGCCAAAAGGGCTTCACGAAAACGGATGGCTAAAAATACAATAATGCCGTTCTCGATAAAGCAATAAAAGAAATGAAGATTACGATTGGTCGAATTGTCACCATCGCTGATATCTAGAAAGCGTTCGACACGGTGCCCCGCTGTTGTGTAAGTGACACTATAGTGAAAATATATACGAAAACAAAATGACTGAGATATCCACAACTAAAGGCGACCGTAAAATAAAGTTGACTCTAAGAAGATTGGTAAAACAAGGATACCCGCTATCATCTCATCTTTTTAACTTGATAATAGATATATTGATCAATGAAATTGAAAGGACGACGGAGGGTGTCAAAGTAACCAATGAGCGAGGCTCCATTCTCGCGTTTATGGACGACCTGGTCCTACTTGGAAAGGATGTGAAAGAGGCCAATAAACAGATTCAAATAGTGCATAGCTTGTTGGTCGAATTAGGTATGATGATCCAAGCAGAGAAGAGTGTGGCATTCCAGGCCGTCCATAAAAGTGAAACATGGTACATAACAAATCCTGTTCTTGTGCTCGAAGGAGTAAAAATCCCTGAAGCCGAGCCAGGAACACAAATAAAGTATTTAGGTATAAAGGTAAGCCTATGGAAAGGAGTGCTGCGCGGCGAAATAAGCGATATCATTATGGCGGCAGATAATATAAGCAAAATGAGACTAAAGCTACACCAGAATATAAATCTCATAAGAACTCACTTTCTGTGCCGATATATTCATATGTTTGTAGCAAGCCAGCCACCGCTACACATTCTCGAGTCCTTAGACCATGAAATAAGGCAGATAATAAAAAAAGTCCATAACTCCATCCATCGACGACGGATAGACGAATTTATTCAGAGAAAAGCCATGGTGGAATCGGGATTCAGCGAGTGGCGAATATTGTAAGAATCGTCAAGCTAAGGAGCAGCCTAAAGATGAAGGACCCTGACGATGCAGCAATTAGAGAAGCTGACGAGGGGCAGGAGATAATAATTTTGAAGTATGCGAGATCGGTGGGACTAGTATGGCCGTCCGCAAGTTTGGACATTGAAGGCCCGCGGGTAGCCTTAAAGAAGAGACAAACCGAACAATGACGGAAAAAGATTTCACAGGGTCCATGTAGTTCACGAATTTATGGGAGATCAGATCGGTAACGCGTGGCTCTATGAACCTACTTTGCTGAAACCGTCCAGATACCTATACGGTCTAAAACTGAGAACAAACACCTTCGACACGAAAGTAGCTTTAAAACGGGCTAGAAAAGACGAAGACCTATTATGCCGAAGGTGTATATCGGAAATTAGGACCCTAGGGCATATCTTCGTTAATCGCGTACACACAAAAGTATCACGAATAAGTAGACGCAATGAGATTGTAAAATATATCGAGGAAAATGCGTCTCGACAATCCTCAATATTCCTGGAACCGAGGATAAATGTTATAGGCGAGATCAAAGTCCCTGATCTGGTGGTCAAAACAAGGATGGGATCCTCGCAGTGGATGCAACAGTCCGCTATGAAGATAAAGACTAGTTAAAGAGAGTCTGTGAAGAGAAATGTACAAAAGACGAGGATACTGCGGAATATGTCAAAATAAAAACGCACAGCAAAAGCTGCCAGAGCACTAACCATCGTGGTAGGCTGTCGGGGCGCCATGACCTCCGATAACAATAAAAATTTGAAAGCCCTAGGGTTCTAAAGAAATGACATGATTGTCGTCTCTATAATCGCCCTCCGATCGTCGGTTGCGTTTAAAAATTAGTTAAAAAAAATTTATATCAACTAATTAGGTCGGCCGGTTTGAGAAAAAGGTTCGTTGCAAATAACAATAATCAGTAACTTAATTTATAACAATAAATTTATTTAATATTGCTAGTTTTGTGGAGGAGGAATAGCCCTGGTACGAAGGGGGTCTAGCCCCTCCTCTTCTTAGATGCCGGGGGCGGAAACGGTCTCGGCGGTCTGCAAATTAGAAATTTGACGGCTAATTATTGGCTGTATGTGACGTTTACGCACTATAGCCGAATATCCCCACTCAGCCGACCGGTGTGCCTATTCGGTGGGATGGGCGGCACCTCTGCGATCGCAGGGGGCAGTGTGGACTGTATGTTTACCCGACAGAGAACGTCAACTGCCGTGACTGCCGAGGATATACGAAAGTAGTCGAAATTGTTCGAACTTGCTTGTCGTTCTGCGTTTTTGCCGACTGTAACTGACACTAGATAGTGGAGGTCGTAAATCGCCTACTCTCTATGTGCCTTCTTCAGCGGCGTGGATCCTTGCCTCCTCTTATTCTTCTTTGGCCCTACCGCTTTAGTAGCTATGCCACGATGACGTGAATATACCAAGATGTTCCTGTGCGTCTCGCAAGGAACGATTGACGTCCTCTTAAACGCCCTCGCTGGAGAGCACTAGCGAGTAGAGGTCGGCAGCTGTTAAAAACTGCTCAATAGACGCTGACCGGTGTATATACACCGCGAGCACTTAAGGACACTGAGCGGTTCCTTTGCGTTGCGCAAAGAACGACTAGTGTCTTCTTAAAACGGTCTCGCGGGAGAGCACGAGCCGTCAGGAGCGGATTCCTTGCGAGTTCCAGAGAACACTGTGAAATTCCTTTGCCTTTTGCAAGGAATTACCAATGCCTCTTTAAGCGTTCCCGCGGGTAAGGGGCTTCGAGAAATTAATCGTGGTCTCTGATCCGTCAATGCGGAGTCCTCCAATTCCTCTAAGCCTATCGCTTAGGAGAAAGATTGACGCAATATTCTCGTAAGGTGTGGAGCTCGACTCGAGTTACCACTGATTTTTAGTGAACTTCTTTGGATCTTTGTTAGTGCTGCGGATAGCCCGTCGTCACATCACACGAGTTCAAAGAAATCTTCATTCTAGTAATCAACACCTTGTTACAAGGTTGAGGAGAGATTTCGATCTCGTTGTCGATCGCTCGATTGCCAGAAACAGACTGAACGCGATCGGTAGCTTGGCTGGCACGTTCGCGTTCATGTTGCAAATTGCCGTCAGGCGGCGTTTTCAACTTGAAATAACGTCTTCTGTTTCTCTCCTCTGTTGTTTCTCTTTCTCTCTGGTGCGACCTATGGATAGATGCGCTAGGTAATTTTGATTCGAAATCGTAACCGGCGCATCCCGAGGTCGCTGGTTTATTATTTTGTACCCTGCTCAACGTTACTCGTACATGAAACAATAACCGACGCAGTGATTGCCTTAACGGTTAGAATTTAAACAGATTGAAATTGCAAACGGATTTAATAACTACTATCGCATCTTGTGATCGTTAAGGTAACCTATTTATTTACTTATTGATTCTAATTTTTATTTATCTATTTTAATTTACGACCGCCACTGGCGAAGCGCATGCCTTTTAAACGATTGACCAGGCACATCATGCTACTGCATGTGAATTATCAACCTAACCATGCCTAGACGAGCCATATGGCGAAAGAAATTTTATAAATCCTCACGGTCATACAGGCAAAAGAGTTTTACATATTTTACATATTGTCTGCGCCAAAAGGCCAAAACAAAAATTTAAAATTGTTTGGAGTCTACGTAAATTAATATTTGCGTTCGGATTCCCGGAATCCAAACAGCTCGGAAAGAGGAAGAGGTTAAGAATAGTACACAATATTCTTATTTTCGCCGCTCGGGCAACGAGCGGCCGTATATTGTTACAGTCAATAGAGCAGGAGAGAGAAAAAAAGGGAGACCGAAAAACGCCTCGGCTGTGGTGGCTCGACGCTCGGCTCCGTCCATTCTCCCGGCGGCCTCCTCGACGGCTCTGGAACAAAAGCGCTCGCTACAGCTCTGACGTCACGGGCTCCGTGTACGATCAGCTGGCCGAATTACGTCACGCACGATTGCCGTCGGCTCGTGGTGACAACTGCTTTTTGCCTGTGCGGCGAAGTGGACTGTATTTTTTAGACGAGAACGACAAACCAGAAGGAGTCTACTCTACGTCCTCAGGTAATACCGGAATCGGCATCAAAGGGTGGATGTTGTAAGGCTCCTCCCTTGGTGCACCCGATTCGGCCTTGAACTCCCTCACCTACACAACCTCAATGGGTGCTGACGCCCGGTGTGAATGCACCGTGAGCGCGTGAGCAGACAAGAGGATCCTGCAGACCGCTTGGATCCTCTCCTGTCTTTGGAAACGGTCTCACGGGAGAGCACGGCTAGTCCAGCGGCAGATGAGGGCGACGAAAATGGTAGGCGACTGACGCTGTGAATCAGTGAGCAGCCAAGAACTATGTCCTCCTATCTTGTACCTGATTCACAGAGCACCCTTCCCTGCAATCGACGATAGGGCCGAGAAGCAGGACGCTAAAGCCTGGTTTCTTGGTGGAAGCAAGGCTGGAAAACCCTAAAATTGCTTCTAAAAAAGACAGTGGAGCGCGACGGGTGTCGACCCACGTTGGCCACGTGGAGACTCCGGTTACTCGCGTTACTCTTATTCTGTAGAATGCTTCTCGTTCCGCGACACGACTTGGATCGCCGAAGTCGCTCGCTAGAGGTCCTGTGATACACTGTGCCGTTCGTCGGGGGAAGCCGACGAACGCGCATTTTCGTTAATTTCAGCGCCCATAAGAGGCGCTGACGGGTCTCATATTCTTTTCTCTTTCCCTTTCCTGTTTCTCTCTGTTTTTCAATCTAGCCGCGGCACGTGCGACCTAGCCCATCACCTATTTTGTTTTCCAATGACTCACGCAACGGACGGTGCGTGGCAAGTACATTGAAAAACAGGCGAGAATAGGTTGTCTTCAGCAACTGTTATTTGCGACGCCTACCTGTGCACGGTGACATCGCAAACGGGAACAACCGACAAAAACTAACAGCGAATTTCGCGGTGCTCAACCGTTCCGTTTTTAAACAAAAATAAATAAGGTCATGCTATTGACGCGACCCAATAGGTACAATACTAATAAGACAAAGCAGCTACCAGCCGATATAATAACAAGCCCGTCCCGGCCTTTTACACAGGACGGTGCGAGTCCCACTGGACTTTTGTATGGAAGCGGGCGTGGGACGGATCCTTCGTATGTAGGCGCCTCCTTATGGTTTTTCCTAGACACACACATCGGTGTGTGACCAAGTTCGCCTCCCGAAAGGGTCCCTGTTCCTAACGTTTCCAAACCTGTAGGCAGATCCAATGGCAGTGGAGGGATCTTTATAGGGATAGCTGTTATTGAATATTTATTGTTATTACCCCACGAGGAGGTTTTATCCTCGGAAGTCTACCGTCCTTCCTTATGAAGGACGGTACAGATACTAGCCAGTGCATCGTCATCTAATTAGTGAGGCGCATGAATGAATTAACGAGATTCCCTCTGTCCCTGTCTATTAGACGCGTTCATATCGCTCTGCAAATAACAAGGAACTTTGATTGATTAAAAGTGATTAATATTAGTGAAAATAGGTATCAGTTTGTAGCTGTGGAAAAATCTTCTGAGTGTTTGTGTTATTTTGTAGCGTATTAAAGAGTGTGGCATAGAATTGTTGAATATTGATGTTCGTGTTGACGCTGTCACTTCGTTCTGACAGGAGGTTCTAGTGTAGCGAAAACAAAAGTTTTGTGTTAAGTGTATTACCTTCGTGTGTGTAGAATAATTTTGTGAACATTTTTATTTCTAGTTCGCACAAACCGGTGCCCTGTATCGTGAGATATTAGTTTACAAAGTTTTTCAAAGTTTTCTTGCTGTGAAGTGGGCCATCTTATTTCCGCTTCCGCTCCGGCGCGTCGCTCTGCTGCGCAGTCCTCGCTGCGCGCGCATGGTCTTCGTCAGTGCCGCACCAAGAGGGGGCAGTGCCCTACTTAGGTTCCCAGTGCCGTATCAAGCGTATTTTTCGCCCCGAAAATTGAAATTTTCCCTAATTTTCCAAGTTTTTCTTCTACATCTACGTGCCGCTTGTCTGTAAGAAGGAGAATTGATCTATACCGCTCATCGGTTTAGGAAAAGGCAAACATGGACGATTCAGTAGAATACTTCGATAGGAAGAAATGTACCTTGAAGCCAATAAAAAGAGGGCTAAGAACAAATTATCATCAGTAGTCCCGGAAAGGAGAACCAATAGTGGCGTAATGGCTGAAAGTGAGAGAGAAATTAAATTGATGAAAGAATTTGAAGCAAAATGCGAAAATTTAGACCTTGAGAACATAGATGAGGATGACATTTTTGAAATTAAGAAAAAGATCCCTGCTATGGTGATGTTGATTCTTCACCTGTCTGAGCAAAATGAGGATTTGAGACGCAGACAAGATGATCCGAACCATATAGAGAATAAACTTAGGAAATTAGAAGAAGCAATTCAATGTGCCACAACAGCATAAACAAATTAAAGTCCGAATCAAAGAAACCAGCCACCTATGCGGATAAACTAAAAGCGCCTGAAGAAGCCAAACTTGATTCCTGCGCAGGCAAACCCTTGCGACACGTAGCAACAATTTATTCACTCACCAGGAGCGAGATACATAGCGGTGAAGTAACGAAAACCGTATTAAGGCGTAATATTACGCTTGAAAAAGAAGAACTAAAAACCCGTGGAGTTAGAAAAGTCTCCAACAATGGAATGCTTGTTGAGACCAAAACAAAGGATGAGCTGGAACGCGTAATAAACAACGAGAAATTACAAACAGGTGGATTAGTTACGGGACAACCGATCAAAATGAAGCCGCAACACATAATTTACGAAGTCCCTGCCGAGGCAAATGACAAGGAGTTCTTCTCGGCACTGCGGCAACAAAATCTCGAGGGCATATCAAAAACTAAATTCCAGGAAGTGGTAAAGATGACGCACAAAATAGCATACAGGATCTCAGAAAAAATCAATGTTATTATTGAGATATCTCCATGCATCAGAGAAGTATTACTAAGGTAAGACAGGGTTTGCATTGGCTGGCACGCCCTCAGGATTCGGGACTATCTCACGGTAAGTAGGTGTGATAAATGCCAATCCTTTGGACATGTATCTTAGCACAGTAGAGCTGTCAAAGGAACCTGCGGACACTGTGGCGGTGATTGGCATGCGTTTAAAAACTGTCCGAAAAAGAATAGTAACCAGAGCTGCAATAACTGCAAAAGAACGGGAAAGCCGTGTAACTATTCCGCGAGGTCACCAGACTGCCCGGCCTATAAATTCGCGTTGACAAATCACATTTCAAAAATAGGTTATGGAAAATAAGCATTCGAAAAGCAGATCAATGGAAAAAATCAAAATAGCACAGATTAACGCGCAGAACTCCAAAACTGTAGCAAATAAACTGAGACAAATAACACACGAGCAACAAATAGATATCCTAGCCATCCAAGAACCATACACACATAAAAACATGGTCACACAGCTTGGAATAAACACAAAGATTATAACAGACGTAAAAATAATATTCAAAATTGGGACTAACGAAAGAATCAAAACTGCAATAGCCATTTTTAACAAGGACTCTGACATATTAAAAATAGAACAGTGTAGTAGCACTCACATAACATGTACAGAAATTATGTTTGGGAAAATAAAATTTTATGTTATTTATCCGTATCTCCAGCACGTAGACAAAATAATCAACAGCCTGCAAAGACAAGAAATAATACTCTCTATGGATTCAAATGCAAAAGCTATCACATGGTTCAGTAAACACCCAAACTCTAATATATAAATACCGTTGGTAAGAACCCGCAGGAACATCCCGTCGTTGCTAGCATTCATCGCGCTCGTAAACACTATTGCAATACCCCATCTCAGAGTCCTACGAGGAAGAGTGTTTAACATATCCCAAATCGCTGATTGGCATTGTTGATATTATTGAAATAATTGTTTATCATATTTAATGATTATTAACTATACTTTGTTATTCTCGGTTTTACATCTTTCCTGCATATGCAACACTTATTGCCGAACTACGATCACTGCTCATTTGTTTTATAATATAGTTCCACTTTGGCGCTCTGACGAAACAACGGGCACCAGCCGACTCACGATATATGTGGCGTGCCAATTTTAAACTTTTAGTATTCCATCATGATGCCGAAGAATACTTTAATTATAACACTCCTCCTTGAATTTTCACCATCATTTTACAATATTTTTCCCTTATATTACCTTATCTATTTACTTAATAGTGTACTATAGCTCTTCAATTAATGCATACTTATTCATCTATTTATTTGCTAACATTTCATTTAAAATTTCATTCAAGTTACAACTAGTCCTCAATTTCTTATTATATCAGATTTAGTGCGTCTTGAATTTTTGAAAATTTCATTTTGTCTAAGTTTGTAGAAATCACTTCACACATTAATATTTACGATACATTTATTTCCCTTCATGATGTCTTCTCCCGTGGCAGACTCTCCGACGACTGACCAAAAACAAAAGCAAGCATTATAAATTTGCCAGCCACAGGATGGCGTCACCCATCGATATAATATAAGTGCATTACACAACAAAGCTTTTCGATAGTATATCAGCTACATTTGAATCAGTACCTATTTTTACAATATCAATTACTCCATTCTCATAGTTTTCATTAACATAGTGATATCGTACTTCCATGTGCTTTGCGGTTTTGGTATAATTACCGAACATGGCTATCGCTATTGCACCAGAGTTATATTCGTATATTTTTATCGGTTTATCCAACTTTAAATTATATGTTTCATTGAGCAAATTTTTCATAAATAAAACTTATGTCACTACTTCTGACGTAGCAGTGTATTCCGTACATGTGTATAGATACATAAATTAATCTTGAATTGCTTGGTAGACAATATTAGGTACATTTATCTCAGATCCTGACTTTCACGCATTTTGTATTTCCTGAATCGTACTTAAAAATTTATACGTTTCAAAGTTCTACGCTATTTTGCATAAAAGACAAATAATGATTCTTTAACTGAGACAAATTAAAGGTAAAATGTCAACTACACTTTAATTTACAAAGATCTATCTTTTGCAATGTAATACTTGGCATACATATTCATATCGTATAACTTGAGTAAACTCAAAGCTTTAAATTTCAGTATTTTGCAAAACCAAGTCTACTTCATGGTTATAAAGCTTAAATATATAACCACTAAGTTGGAATCACTTTTTAACACTGGTAGCATAAAACACATTAAACAAATTCTTTAAATATTATAGAAGGTAGAAATTACACTCTTAACACTTTGTACCATGGTTTTGACCAACATTTTTTGGTTACTTTATGATTGAAAAAATCTTCGCTGCATTACAATTTAGGGAGCCCAGCCCACTTATGAATATTAACAGATACTTATTATAAGCGTAAAAGAAAATATTGCACAATAACATTATTAAATTTCGTTTAAGATCACAAATCTGATCACTAATCATTAAATGTAGTTGATAATTTTAAACATTTCAAAACAAGTAATAAAAATATTTTATTTATACCTCTTATTGCTTATCTGTTTAATATATCAACCATTATTTATAAATCTCACTAATTACTTACCCTTATTAATTCAAAACGTCAATATGATTTCAGGAATGCTTTTTGGTAATTATTTAAAACGTAGAATTCTCTTCCCTATTACAGTATATATGACAATTCAAAGAAGTTACTCTCGTCCTCAGACGATCAACTCCAAACAAAGATGTCTATGTCATCATTAGCCATCTAAACATAAACCATATGCAATTTTATTTAAGGAATATTTATAATTATAAATGCAAAATTTATATATATAGGAGTTAGAAATGTGTATAATACAAATATGTACATCAAATATAAGGATCCTAAAAAATCGTACCAATTCATGTAAGATTATACAACGAAATTTAAAACATGAAAAATTCTTATTTTGTAGGAATCTTAAAATTAGCGGAATGCAGAAGGGCCAAGGATATGTAAAGCTACAATGTAAAGAAAAACGTCCGTGCAACACTATGTTACACAACACAACACTAATTTATACACAAAACTATGTTATAAAATTATGTTATAACTTATATAAACACTATTTTACAAATATATATACACGTAAACTTAACACTCTAAAATATAAAACATGTACACTACAAACTATATAATATAAACTGTATTATTCGTAGCACACGATTCGTCTTATGCAGAGCAAAATTTTGAATTACTTCACGCGACTGACTCCAATGATTTCAAAGATAGAACTGAGCTCGAAACGAACACGGCATATAGAAACCAAACGCAAAACTTAAGAATCTAGTGGACAATAAACAAGCATGTTAGCAACAGCGCATTTTGGGCGGTCGCTGAAAGTGCCTATACCGTAATTTAGGCTAGTGAACGGTTTATGACTGGGAATCCGGTGTGTCTGGTGAGAAAGCATGTTACAAAGTATGAATGCAACCCCAAGATGCCACTTAACGACTGGCGCCCCGAAGACGTGCAGCCATTGGACGCTAAGGGATGTGTCGTTTATATTAGTTGTGAGAAAGCCTAAACATAGCGGGAAACCTGACGTTGCGTCGAAAAAAAGAAAGGACCTCTGTCCTGTAGGATCTCGCCACGGAATCGGCAAGGCTATGTAGTCTTCTGGAAAGCGGACTGTGATGAACCCCACGCCACTTACCCCAGAATCGCGAATAGGAAAAGACGAACCTTTCATCATAATTTCTTAACGCTACTCTAACAAGCAAAGTATAAGCGACAAGCAAACAGGAAACCTTTTTAGACTCGTTGGCATCGGAAATATTATTGGTAATTTTTAACTCTATATACCTCAAATTCTTTTACAAATGAACATGTTTTTAATCAAACCAATATTTTTGTTGAAATTTTTGTTAACCGAAGTATATTAAAAAGTATTCTCATAATTTGGTAGTTACTATTAAGAATGTATTAATATTTATCAGAATTTAGTAGAATCTTAGAAAAAAATTTAACATTACGCACAGAAAATAATTGAACTAGTGTACTATTTGTTCGGTGAGACAACTGCATACGCGTAGCTACGGCACTGCTGCAGCAGCGGCTCGGCAGACAAGCGAGCGATGGGCCGCATGGCGGCAAAATGTCGTATCTGCGTTGTCGACGAATCTTTTCTCGAACTGTTCGACTTCGAAATCGCTTTACCATTTCTATTGCATGGTTTCTACTTCTACAGAATCCAATGCTATGTAGTATTTTTATGCTAGACATCGAACTAATCGTAAATATGTGAAAAGATCGGGGAAAATATCAGAAAAATACGAATTTTTGCGCTTTTTTAAACTTTGACTGTTATTTACAACTAAGTAAAAGCTTAAAAAATTATAACTGTTCACACACGCGTATTCAGGAATCTTTCCTCTATCTTTTGAGCCTAGTTAGACCTGTCTAACGTTTTTAGTTTCGACGCAATACCTCATTTTTGCACAATATCTACTTTTTTTTACAAAAATTCGTGTTTTTTGAAAACTGAGGATGATAGAGCAATTCTACTTCCGGATTCTTGTTTGGGTAGTTTAGCCCTACAACTATCACCCAATACATGTTGCAAAACAGAAAAAAAGTTTAAATTTGTTCCACAGTGTTATTGATGCTGTAGGTGATTGCTAGTGCTTGTTCACCTCGGTTGGAACTGGTGTCCTGAATGTAACTCGTTTTGCTTCTGATTTTCGTTGCAGCATATTTTGATACAAAGTTGCTTGGATAGGCAGCTGAAACCACCAATTTTGTATAGCATATAGATTGTAATCAGTCCAAGCAATGTCCAACCTAATTATATTAGTATACTATACGCTATTTCTTTAGTTCATTTGATTCGTTGTGAGTTTTTAATATTATCAATTTGTGTATTCAATAAATCGAGGATAGTCTTGTAATTGTTGAAATTTGGGACAATTCATGGTATGGTTGGCAAAATGTTATGTACTAATTAAATGTCGGAGTTTTATGATTTTAGTTGTATTATATGATGAGATACTATTTTAGTTAAATTTCACGAGCAACACCACCACAACATACAGCAACTATGAATATAAAAGAAGGAGAAATAGACTGTGAAATGCAAGCAAACATTACTAAATGGCAAGGAACAAACCTAGGCAACAGACCACCGTTACCAAAACTAATATACAACAAAAACACAAACCATATGCTAAATACAATCAATAATACACTTGCAAACCATCTAAACCAATCACACACACTTCAAGATATACACCTACTAATCTACATCGGTGCCATAACTACCATAAAACACAGCAAACAAGAAATAAGAGACCATAAAACCCACAATGAAGGCAGCATTAAACATAAACCCGAATGGCAAACCAGATTAGAAAAGAAAATAGATAACCTAAGGAAACAAATAGGGAGATTAACACAATTCACAAAAGGAAATCACTCAAAACGAATTCAACAGCACATGCAACAGATCATGCATAATAACTAACAAACACCAACCGAAATACTAGACACGCTAAAATAAAAATTAGCAGTATACATCACAAGATTAAGAAGATACAAAAAGTCAAACAAAAGGAGGATACAAAACATACAGTTCAATAGAAATGAAAAGAAGTTCTACCAACAACTCAGTAAAAAAAAGAACGAACACAACATGTATCACCAAGCACTGCAGATATTGAAGACTACTGGGAAAACATATGGTCAGGACCCAAATCACACAATCACATGGCTATATGGGCCAACATAGAAGAAGAAGAATACAAAAACATACCACAACAAATCGACCACACAGTTACAATCAATGAACTGAAACAGGCTATAAAAAAAACACACAGCTGGAAAACACCAGGAATTGACCATATTAATAATTTTTGGTAGAAAAAATTCACAACACTACATGAATACATAACAACACAAATCAACAAAATCATCCTAGAACCCGAGCAACTACCACGATTTTTAACAGAAGGAAGACCATATATCAAACCAAAAAACAATGAAACACAGAATCCAGCCAACTACAGACCGATCACATACCTACCTACACTATACAAGATGATTACTGCGATAATCACACGAAAAATAGACAATCATCTCACACAACACAACATACTCACAGAAGAACAAAAATGGTGCAGTAAAAACAGCCAAGGATGTAAGGAACAACTTATAATAGACAGCATCCTTATGAAACAAGCAGAAAAACAGCAACGAAATTTAATCACATGCTGCATAGACTACAAAAAAGCATTCGATTCCATACCACACAGCTGGCTACGTAAAGTCATACAAATGTACAAAATAGATCAACGCATAGAAAATTTCCTATCAACAGTCATGAAAACATGGAGAACAAAAATACACATAACGACAAATCAGACACACATGGAAACTAACGAAATCAAAATACAGAGAGGAATATTTCAAGGGGATTCGCTTAGTGCCCTTCGGTTCTGCATGTGCATCAACCCATTATCAAATACACTCAATAAAAGCAAATACGGCTTTAAAATTAAACACCAAAACACCCCGCAACACACCCTGAATCACCTACTCTATATGGACGATATCAAAATATTCGCAGCAACCAAAACACAAATGCAATCACTCCTAAGAATAACAGAACAATTCACGAAAGATACAAACATGGAATTCGGAATCAATAAATGCAGAATACTAACAATAGAAAGAGGAAATTGCCAAACACAGAACATAACTGAAACACTCAAAAACATGGAACCCGAAGACACATACAAATACCTTGGATTCGACCAAAATACCAGTATAAACCACACACGCATCAAAGAAGAACTGAAACTGAAATACAAACAAAGACTCACGCAAATACTCAGATCAGAACTAAACTCCAAAAACACATTCAAAGCAATTAATACATTCGCGATACCAGTACTAACATACTCATTCGGAATAATAAAATAGTCCAACACAGATCTAGAAGAAATAGACAGATTAAATAGAACACAGCTCACAACCCACCGTAAACTACACCCAAATGCATGTATCGAACGAATCACAATCAGCCGAAAAGAAGGAGGGAGAAGACTCATCGACATACAAAACTTACACAACAAACTCGCTCGGTAGACCACGCACTCATCCATTCACAACATGCAGTTCCTGCAACAGAGCTACAGCCATACATTTCTCATTCATTACCACACCCATATCACACCACACGGCGTACGCTTTCTGACAGTTGCATTGAATCATACACAAGCGCGCATTATTAATGACTAATACACTTTCTCTCTCTCTCAAGCAATCCAACGTATTCCGGACATTCCACGGACATAACCGAATGGTCTACCTTTTTTCCTTTCATTTTGTAATTTCTGCACACGCATTCAGTCTTGCACTTCTCTCTCAAATGCCCAGGCTCACCACACTTCTCACACAACCGCTACTTAAAACACTTAATGCAGACACATCTACATAATCTATCAGTTTACAATACCTCCACTTTACATATGAGTGTCCCTCGTTCAGTAAGACGTCACGCATTCATCTCGTACATTCCCTACATCCATTCCCTTAGTATTCACACGACTCACCACACGCTCACACTCCTTATACTCATTTTCATTCACACCAGCTACTTTCAAATTCATAAGTTACGACTCACTCAGGGACTCGTTATTGGTCATCACATTCGCCACATTAAAAATGACCACATTCGGTCCTGTTTTCTTTGGAGGTTTGACCTTGAGTCGAATCCCCTCAAACCACTTGCACTCTTGCAGCATTCGCATCGGAGGAAGCCAACGAACGGCACAGTGTATCACAGGACCTCGAGCAAGCGACTTCGGCGATCCAATTCGTGCCGCAGAACGAGCAGAATCCTACGGACGGAGAGTAACGCGAGTAACCGGAGTCTCCACGTGGCCAACGTGGGTCGACTCCCTTCGCACTCCACTGTCCTTTGACGTGACTTTAGGGTTTTCCAACCTTGCTTCCGTCGAGAAACCAGGCTTTAGCGTCCTGCTTCTCGGCCCGATCGTCGATTGCAGGGAAGGGTGCTCTGTGAATCAAGTACAAGACAGGAGAACATAGTTCTTGGCTGCTCACTGATTCACAGCGTCAGTCGCCTACCACTTTCGTCGCCCTCATCTGCCGCTGGACTAGCCGTGCTCTCCCGTGAGACCGTTTCCAAAGACAGGAGAGGATCCAAGCGGTCTGCAGGATCCTCTTGTCTGCTCACGCGCTCACGGTGCATTCACACCGGGCGTCAGCACCCATTGAGGTTGCGTAGGTGAGGGAGTTCAAGGCCGATTCGGGTGAACCAAGGGAGGAGCCTTACAACCTCCACCCTTTGGGGCCGATTCCGGTATTATCTGCAGACGTAGAGTAGACTCCTTTTGGTTTGTCGCTCTCGTCCAACAAATACAGTCCACTTCGCCGCACAGGCAAAAGGCAGTTGTCACCACGGGCCGACGGCAATCATGCGTGACGTAATTCGGCCAGCTGATCGTACACGGAGCCCGTGACGTCAGACCTATAGCGAGCGATTTTGTTGCATGACCATCGCGGAGGCCGCCGGGAAAAGGGACGGAGCCGAGCGTCGAGCCACAACAGCCGAGGCGTTTTTTGTCTCTTTTTCTCTCTCTCTCTCTCGATCGTTAATTGTAACAATATACGGCCGCTCGTTGCACGAGCTCCGAAAATAAATATTGTATAATATTCTTAACCTCTTCCTCTTTCCGAGCTGTTTGGAGTCCGAGAATCCGAACGCGAATATTAATTTACGCAGACTCCAAACGAGCATGAAGAAGTTTCAGGTAAGTCAATAAACTTTAAATCCTCATAGGATGGGAATTAAATTTATAATTCAGGCGTACGTTAGGGATGTGTTATATTGTATGTATATATATTTTTTCTATGACACTGTGTCATAGTCTATAAAGATATTGACAATTTCAATGGACGTGCGCAGGGCAATTAGAGAGACAGTTTTGATATCATTATGTTTGAAACCTAGTATTTTTAAGTTTTGTTTCATTGATGGCGGTACACATCCTCAACTGCCAATTACTATCGGAATCACCTTGATCTCCTGATTATTGTACTTCATTTTAGTTCTTTTGCTCAGCCATCATACTTTTTGCTTTCTTGTCACTGGCATTTTGGAGATAATCCCTGTTTTCATACCTGACAGTCACGTCAGCAATGAATACCTTTGACTCAGTTTTAATTATGAGACGAGGTTTGTAGTATAAATGTCCAATCTGAATTTGAAGTTCAACAGATACCTGGTGTTGTTGCGCAAATTTGTCTGCTATGAAGTGCTTAATTTCGTCTTGTCTTTTAATTCTTAAGGATTTTGTGTGGATACATAGCACCACAACATGATCCAAGGTCTCAGGCTGACATTTATAGCCTCGGCAGGTTGTGTCGATGACCTTGTTGGCACTTGCTAATATCACTTTCACACCAAAGGTGTTGGTCATAATTCTGATAGTATCGATGAATCTAAATAGTTTTAACAGATGATTCTCTTTCAGCCAACAATTGCCTATTTTATCTTGTGTAAAGTCTCTGACCCTCTGACTCTGATAGCGCAGTTCACTCCGTTGCTAGATGTGTTCCTGTTTTAATCGCTTTTTTTACTTATGTCGAAGGGTAACTGGTCAATTCATCCGCAGAGAGCTTACTGACTTCCTTAATTTCAGCTCATCTTTCACATAAAAAATTCCAGCTGCTGCTGGGTCCAATGACTCTTTCATTTTTATCGTGTTTGTAAAGGTTGCTAATTTGATAATATATTTATAACGTAATATGTCCAAACCGCCATTAGCTTTGGGGCATAGAAGAAACCCATAGCAATAGACGGTACAAAATGGAGAATCTCCTTGATCTCTTGTATAATTTAGCTGTCAAGGAGCTGTAGGGTGCCGTCATTGACCGGATTAATTGTTAGGCTATATGTAAGTCGGGATAGTATATACTTAATAATGAGGTCGATATTTTGGTGTGGTTTGAGAGCAAGTTTTCGAATTCGTGTTATCACCAATTTCCACATCAGTCACCACTATTCTTCTTCTTCTATGTACCATTTATCTTCCTTTGATATAATTTTTAAAGATTGACATTTGTCTACAGAAAGACTCATTCCAACGTTATTTAAGTACGCACAAACATATTTAATTGCTTCTGGGGTACCGATTTGTTCTTACTCAGAAGCTCGAGGACATCCACGAAAGCGAGGAACGGAATCCTAATAATTTCATTTACTTCGATACCACCTGTTGTCTCCTCGATGTCCTCAAGGAGAGGTTCCATACACAAGTTGAATAATAGTTGTGACAATGTATCCCCCTGTTCAATGCCTCTTAATATGTTAATCGGTACAATTTCTTTATTTCTTGCTTTAATTAAGATAGTGCAACATATTTCGGTACACATTCCCAATTCACTATATTAAATGCTTTGTAAGATATTTCCTTTGAAGGCTTGATCCCATTAAATTGTGCGCCAGCGTATCGAAGGCTTTATTAATGTCTAGTATCGCAAATACACCCCCGCTACGGATTTTACTGCTCTTAATCGCTTCACTGAGCAACAAGGTGTTGTATTTACATCCATTTTCTATAGTAAAAACCTTTTGCCTCATATTCTGTATAATCTTGTTCCGTAATCGGCTATCAATTATACTTGAATATGGTGATAGATCGCTAGTTTTCAACAAATGAGGCGTCTGTTCCAATTTTGGGGATTAATGTGTGATGATTGTTCCAAGGTGACGGAAAGTGATTAATGAGGCACAGTATGTTGAAGAGCGTAGCGAGGATTACTACAGTTCCAGGTTTTTGTAGATTCTCTGTTTTGGATGTTATCGAGGCCAACTGCAGTTTTATTACTGAACATTTTTTATTTTTTTCACAACTTCGGAGGGTGATATTGGAGATAGTATTTCCGATAGGCTTATCTACAATAGTAGTATCTTTTTCTCGTATTAAAATTAGCAGTTCTTCTCCTCCGGTTTCTGTTATTGCTATTTACATATCTCATTCTATTAGTATATATTTCTTTAGAATTATTTACAATTGTTGATATATTTAAAACGCTGCCATTATTACTACTAGTCTTATTGTTATTTACATTTTCCTTAGAGTTATTACAAAACGATTTTAACTAACTATTATTAGTTAACTATTATTATTAGTTAATATTATTAGATAACCATTATTATTATCATTATTGTTATCGACATTAATATTTCGTTTATTCCTCTTTTTATTTTTACTCGCTGTCCTTTTGCTGTTGCCATTATTTATTGTTATGTTTGCATGACAAATATTATTACCATCTTCCTTTACCTCTGTACTGTCACTTCCTAGCAGAATATTCACTAGTTTTCCAGAGGTAAATTGGTCGATTTCATTCTGAAGGTTATTAACATCATTTATATTGTTGAATCACAGCTATTTTAGTGAGTAAAGTAAATCCTTAGTACTTTCGGAAATTTCTGCTGTGATTCTAGAACTCCCTATCACTTCTGTCATGCCAACCTCCTAATCATTGTCGCTGGTGTAAATATTGCGGATCTGTTCGGCATCAATGCCTCCAGGAACATTGGTAAGCTCGTTGACTTCCAGCGCAACAACAAACTCGTTCTGTGGCTAGGAGCTGCTGCAGTTTATAATTTCATCTAGAACGTCGGATTCTGCAATAGTTATACTCGATCCGGCATTATCCGGTACCCATTTCAGATCCCTTTTGTGCAGGCCTCGTCGCTTATCACTGATCTGTTTAACTGTTTTGCTAATTATATGTTTGCTTATTTCCATATTAGGCTGTTTATATGTACCGTATATGCGTTCCAGATCAATGAGTATCTTAACCTCTTCTTCTGTTCATATTCCCATTTTAGACCTTCCAGCCGTTGATTTATAGGCTTCAGTATGGATCTTTTGCCGGTTTTCATTTCGGGGTGTTGTTATATAGTAACATAATAGGGGTCGTTAGTGCGGGTTGTGCCTGGCGTTCATGGATAGGTCGACCTCTAAGAGATGTAAAACTCGAAGGGCACGCTTCAAACTTATATGGATTGTCGTGCGTGACTGGAGTATCTTTGCACTCAGCAAAATGTCATCTCCAACTGTGCATTCTGTCGAAACTCTTTCCGCAACTGCGATAGCGACACAGGATCTCCTTTCCTAGGTGATGGACATTTGAATGATGCGCAAGATCTCTTATATCCACCAGGAATATATCCTTCTTTCCCGTACGTGCACAGGACATAATTCCCCATTTTCGCTTATTTCAATCAAAAGTGTAAAGTAATCTAGTTCCGTCTCGTGATACATAAGTATAGCCTGGCAGTTAACGTTAGCACTCTCCCGAGCGGATAAATCCACCACGCTATTCCCGGTGACTGGTAGTTGTGAGTCCGAGGTTTTATTTCCGTTCGGCATTGTAAAATACCAAAGGAAAGTTTGTGAGATCTCACTATTTATACATAATAAATCCAAGTCACAAGTATTGAGAAATCGGGGACAAACCAGTCGTAAACATCCAAGCATTGAGGCGTTCAAGACGCAAAATGGTAACGCAACATGCCAATTGGATTCAGAATTTAACAGATTAAACCTATTTCCGGAAGCTCGGTATAACAATTTGCGGTAATTCAAACGGATTTACATAAGCTGGTAACTATTTCGGTGTGGATTTAGCAACAACCACATAAGAGACTCTAGACTTCGTTTAGTCGTGAGCCAGAGAGGAGAGAGCAGAAAGGGAAAATAGATATGAGACGATACAAAAGAGAGGAAAAGAAAGCGTTAGAAACGATGAAGGAGGTGGAATAAGTAGAGAAAGAGATAGAGATAAAAAGAAAGGAACGCTTACGTTACTGGCGGATACCACACGGAGGTAGGACGTGTGACTTGGTCAGGAGAGGCTAATGGACGCAACAAGAGGACTGCACTTCGCATCACAGTCCCTATAACAATGCGTCTCGGAAACGGCAACGTCACACCCTCGGGGCCACATGATGAGAAAGGCTCCCGATCCCTCAGCACATCCACGGGGTGGGAGCCGGGCAACCTCTGGCTGAAGACAGTCAGACGGCAGAACCGGAGGAAAGAAACCGAGAGTGGCGCGAAGGGTTTGAGATAGACGTAGTAACCCTGCTATTTGGCACGCTATCACGATCAAAGCGACGAGCACCGGTGTACTCGGAGCTACCCCGCGGGATTCTCACACCGGACGATTCTACCTTACGTCCCGGCATATATCCACCGAAGCGGAACCTACACCGGAACCGGAGACCCCCACAAGGAGAGCAGTGGGCAGCAAAAACAGTTCCACCCTTCTTCCACTTTTGGACTTGCTCTTGACCGAGATCGTAGATAAGCCCATGCGACCGACGCTGCTCCGCCCGGCTCGCCCGAGCAGTCGTCTGTCTTACAGATCCGAAGCGGACATCCGCAACGACGTCGCCAGCCGGATTACCGTACGGACGCTTACGGTGGAAAACTGCCGCGATGGGAGACCAACGGGAAGACTGTTGGAACTTGCACGTGAAACGACTACATATCAAGGCGTAATATTACGATTGAACTAGAACGTAATGATCACGTAAGCATTAAAAACAAGCCGAAAATAGAATTTTATTAAAAAATATCGAAAAATATGGATTTCGAAAATAAAGTTATGCAAAATAAAATGAACGATCAACAAACGTGACGAAAGAGCGTGATAATAAACGAAAGAGATGCAAAACGATAATGTTACTTCAATAAAATATACAGGTTGCTGAATAAATTATAAAGAAAAAGGAAGGAAAATGCGGCGGTCATATTGGTCCTGGCGCGGTTGCGAGTAATGTCGTTCCGAATGCTGGTTGCGGTAACGAAGGTCTAGGGGATAGAGATCGTTTCATCCTATTTCCCAGTTTTGTCAGTCCGAAGGGTAGCGGTCGTATCACTGTATTACCCAGTAATGCATGTACTGTGAGTAGTGCTCGTTTCACATTATCCTCTTGTTATGTCGGTCCGGAGCGCAGGGGCCGTCTGCCCTAACCCCCAGTCATGTCTGTCAGGAGTGCAGAGGGCACTTTACCCTGCTCTACAGTCATGTCGGTGTGGAAGGCACACCGTAAAACTTTTTTCCAAGTGCCAGTGGCGCATTGCTTTAAAAAATTTCCTTCTGTGTATATCATATACAGAGTACAGTACATAATATTTTATAATTAATTATAATACTATATTCTCTCCTTCTATCCTTCCTTCCATTCTTCTTTCATCTATACTCCTCCACTATCCTCCTTCTATTCATTCTTTTCTATCCTTCATCTATTCCTCTCTCCCTCTCTCTGTCTCACTATCTATCTTTTGCAATTTCGGTATCTCGTCTAGCCGACAAGACGAGTCCTCAAGCATAAGCCTGAGTCTCAACAGATCACAGCGCGGTAACTGCTCTACCGAGTACAACTCCTCGCCAGGTACCTAAGTCGTTTACAAACGATTCCGAGTATCGACGTCGAACTTGGAGTATCCATGATCGACCGTTATATCTCCAGAGGACGTTGTTCGGCGAAATCCCGACGACAAATCCCATTGACGCCCGTATACGGCAAACTGGGCCAGTGCGATGGCCAGTCCCGAAGTGCAGGCCACCTAGTAGTGTCACATAGGTTTGAGCCTTTCAACCCACACGAGAATCCTAGAGATATATTTGCCTCCTTTGATCAGAAAGAATACGGCCTTAGAGGCGTTCAAGCATAACCCGACGCATAGTAGCTCCGCACCACCGGCCGCTCGACCGAGCACGAGAAACAAATGACCGAACCAGCGGTTTCTCGCGTACTGAGCAGGACTACTATCGCAACTACTAGTCATCAGTAGGGTAAAACTAACTTGTCCCAGGACGGTATGAACCTAGCTCACGTTCCCTATTGGCGGGTGAACAATCAGACGCTTGGTGAATTCTGCTTCTCAATGATAGGAAGAGTCGACATCGAAGGATCAAAAAGTGACACCGCTATGAACGCTTGTTCACCACAAGCCAGTTATCCCTGTGGTAACTTTCTTGACACCTCTTACTACAAACTCTTCAAGCCAAAAGGATCGATGGGCCGTGCTTTCGCAATCTCTATGCCTTCTGAACATCGAGATCAGGCCAGTTTTTGCCCTTTTGCAGGTTTCTGTCCTCGCTGAGCTGGCCTTAAGACACCTGCGTAATTCTTTGACAGATGTACCACTCGAGTCAAACTCCCCACGTGGCAGCGTTCTTTATTCGGGTCACGCGGGAATATTTTTAGCGATTGGCCGGGGAAGGCCTCACACCACTCTTACACGCTCGGCTCTAGAATACCATGACAACCAGTTCGAAACACCGGCGCACGCGCTGCGCCTAACCGAGTAAACAAAGAAACGATGAAAGTAGTAGTACTTCACCGACGATGTTACCATCTCCCACTTATGCTACACCTCACATGTCTCCTTACAATGCCAGACTAGAGTCAAGCTCAACAGGGTCTTCTTTCCCCGCTAATTTTTCCAAGCCCTTTCCCTTGGCAGTGGTTTCGGCAGAAAGTAGCTAGGGACATATGATGTTAACCGTTTGAGTCACTTGGACTGCGCCGCACCTTTCGCTTTGCGCTTATATCGGATTATGCCTGCCAGCTGTATGTGGCTTATTCTTTGGCACCTCCTGAGCAATGCCCATACAAAAAGAAGCGGGATGGGGATATCTTCCATCCGCTTTTCGCTTCAGTTGGATCTTGTGGAAGTACACCACGTTTGACTCCATGTGTGTCTGTTGTAAGGGGTTTCTTTCCTCGGTGCTCGTGGTAACTAGTGTGCCATTTGGACACATCCCGAGAAGTAATTAGAGACCCGTTAAAGTAGATAGGGACTTTTTTTCTTAAACATTTATGTAGCATGGGAGCAGCAGCTGATCGCTGCCTCGTACTTAATTTACGAAAAATAAAATACCAACATTTAAAAATGTGTTTAAAAAGTTTAATTTTAAACTTTGCCAAGAAATTAATATGTTATATTAATTCTAGCTTAGGTCGGCCGGAATGAGGGAAAGGTATCTTTTAAATAAACCAAACAGTAATTTCGGGGAAAATAAAATCATTTATTTGTTAAATCCCGTGGAGGGGGTACAGCCCCGGAGTCGTCAGGGATTTAGCCCCTCCTCCTTCTCTTGTTCGCCGGGGCCGGAGATTGTCTCGGCCTCCTGCAATTCACAAATGAAACAGTGAATTAGTGGCTGTAAGTGTGTTTACGCACTTACGCCGAATTTCCCCACTCAGCCGATCGGTGTGCCGATTCGGTGGGATGGGCGGCTCCTCTGCGTTCGCAGGGAGCGGTGTGGACTGTATTTACTCGACAGAAAACGTCAACTAACGTGTCTGCCGAGGATGGACGAAAGCAGTCGAAATTAGTCGAACGTGCTTGTCGTCCTGTGTTTTTGCCGATAGTATGGCACTAGAGAGAGCGGTCGTAATGCGCCTACTCTCTATGCGCTTTTTACAGCGGCGTGGACCCTTGCGTCCTCTTATTCCTCTATGACTCTACCGCTTGAGTTACTATGCCACTCAGACGTGAATCGACCAAGAGGTTCCTATGCGACTCGCACGGAACGTTGGTGTCTTCTTAAACGCCCTCGTTGGGGAGCACCAGCGAGTAGAGACCGGCAGCTTTTTCACTGCTTAATAGAGGCTGACCGGTGTGTATACACCGCGATCACTTAAGAACGCTGAGCTCCGTTGCGTTGCGCAAGGAGTAGTCAGTGTCTTTTAATAACGGTGTCGCGGGAGAGCACGAGCCGTCAGGAGCGGATTCTCCGCGAGTTCTGGAGAACACTGTACAAATTCCTTGTCGATAGCAAGGAATGACGAATGCCTCTTTGAGCGTTCTCGCGGGCAAGGGGCTTCGAGGAATTAATCGTGGACTTTTATCCTTAAATTAGGAGTCCTCCGATTCCTCTAAGCGATTCACTTACGAGACAGATTAGACTCAATCTTCTCGTAAGATCTGGAACTCGACTCGAGATACCAGTTATATAGCAGGTTTCTTTGGGCTCTTTGGTGGTGCTGCGGGTAGCCCGTCGACACACCACACGAGTGCAAAGAAAGCTTGATGCAAATTATAACCCTGATATACTAGGGTGAGGAGAGACTTCGACCTCGTTGTCACTCGCTCGGTTGCCAGAAACAGACTGAACGCGATCGGCCGCTTGACTGGCACGGTCGCGTTCGTGTCGACAATTGCCGTAAGGCGGCGTTGTCAACGTGATAGCGTCTTCTATTTCTCTTCTCTGTGGTCTCTCTTTCTCTCTTACGCGACCTCGTCGATAGATGCGCGTGGCAATTTGGATTTGAAATCATAACCGACGCATCCCGAGGTCGCTGATATATTATTATTTTTTCTCCTTTTTTGCCTTGCTCACCGTTCCTCGGTGGCAAGGTAATCGGAGCAATGACCGACGAACTACGCGGTTAATATTCTAACGGCTTGAATTTAAACAGCTGTAGATAACATCGGAGGATTCTAACCCTGATCCTCTGAGGTGGGGGAGTAAGGTGTTGGATGTCCGGTGGGGGTAATGACATCTCGGTGAGAGGGGGGTCCGTCGCGCGGGGTGAATGACGTCACGTGTTAAGGGGGGACCGCGCGAACGATTGGCTTGGCGACCGCAGGAAAGGGGGATTTTATCTTAATTCGTTAAGCGGTGTGCCTCTGTAAAACAGGTAATTATAAAGTTGTTTGGAGTATACGCAAATAAATTAACGTACGGTTTCCCGGACTCCAAACCGCTCGGTAAGAGGAAGAGGTTAAGAATTGTACACAAAATTATTATTTTCGCCGCTCGTGCAGCGAGCGGCCGTATATTGTTACAGGCCGGTTTTAGTAAAGGAACAAAAAACGCCTGGGCTGTCGGCTCGACGCTCGGCTTGATGCTCGGCCCGTTCCGTCTCCCGTCGGCCTCCTTGTTGCTCCTGGAACAAAACGCTCGCTACAGTTCTGACGTCACGGGTTCCGTGTGCGATCAGCTGGCCGAATTACGTCACGCACGATTGCCGTCGGCCCGTGGTGACAACTGCCTTTTGCCTGTGCGGCGAAGTGGACTGTAATTTTTTAGACGAGAGCGACAAACCAAAAGGAGTCTACTCTACGTCTGTAGATAATACCAGAATCGGCCCCAAAGGGTGGAGGTTGTAAGGCTCCTCCCTTGGTGCACCCGATTCGGCCTTGAATTCCCTCACCTACACAACCTCAATGGGTGCGGACGCCCGGTGTGAATGCACCGTGAGCGCGTGAGCAGTCAAGAGGATCCTGCAGACCGCTTGGATCCTCTCCTGTCTTTGGAAACGGTCTCACGGGAGAGCACGGCTAATCCAGCGGCAGATGAGGGCGACGAAAGCGGTAGGCGACTGACGCTGTGAATCAGTGAGCAGCCAAGAACTATGTTCTCCTGTCTTGTACCTGATTCACAGAGCACCCTTCCCTGCAATCGACGATGGGGCCGAGAAGCAGGACGCTAAAGCCTGGTTTCTTCGGCCGAAGCAAGGTTGGAAAAATCCTAAAATTGCTTCAAAGGACAGTTGAAGCGCGAAGGAAGTCGACCCACGTTGGCCACGTGGAGACTCCGGTTACTCGCGCTACTCTTCTTCAACAGGATACTTCTCGTGATGCGGCACGACCTGGATCGCCGAAGTCGCTCGCTCGAGGTCCTGTGATAAACTGTGCCGTTCGTCGGCTTCCCCCGACGAACGCGCATTTTCGTTAATTTCAGCGCCGATAAGAGGCGCTGACGAGTCTCATATTCTTTTCTCTTTCCCTTTCCTGTTTCTCTCTGTTTTGCTTTCTAGCCGCGGCACGTGCGACCTAGCCCATCACCTATTTTGTTTTCCAATGACTCACGCACCGGGCGGTGCGTGGCGAGTACATTGAAAAACAGGCGAGCCTAGGTCGTCTTCGTCAACGGTTTTTTGCGATGCCTACCGATGCACGGTGACATCGCAAACGGGAACAACCGACAAAAACTACCGGCGAATTTCGCGGTGCTCAACCGTTCCGTTTTTAAACACACCGCCCCCCTTGCACGGTTGTGCAATTTCCCAGGGAACGGTATCGCGAAGCTGCCCTTTCGGTTCGCGAGACTCGAAAGCGAAATTCCGGCTTGTAAAACAGAGACAGGGAAAAGGGAAAGTTGCACCAGAAAGAATAAGAAAGAACACTTACAACTGTGGTTTTTTGGGTCCCTGTTTGCTTCGAATTCCGAGGCCACAGGTGACTCATCCACTGTTTGTTTGTCTTTCGTCCACCGGTAACACACACAGTCTCGTAATCGGACGTGTGTAGGTGGATTTAGACGTACGTACTTTGACTACGCGTACGTTTCCGTCTCTTCCAGGCAAAATTTCCTCGACTCTTCCCATCTCCCACCGGTTGGGTGGTAGGAGAGGATTCTGAACGAGTACGAGAGTTCCTGGGTTTATCTGGGTTTGGGTGGAGGACCATTTATAGCGCTGCTGAAGATGGGAGATATAATCTCGAACCCAATGTCTCCAGAGCAGCTCGTGGAATTTTTGGATAGCTCTCCATCGCGACAATCGCGAGATGGGCTCCGTTTCCACTGATGGTACCGGTAGTGCATTGAGCGGGCTACCGGTCAGGAAGTGACCCGGAGTGAGGGGTGCATAATCCTCCGGGTTATCACTCAGGGGGCCGATCGGGCGAGAATTCAAACTCGCCTCGATCTTGCATAACAGGGTATGCATCTCCTCCCCTGTCGGAGTAAATTCTCCGAGGATGCGCTTCAGATGGTGTTTTACTGATTTAACACCCGCTTCCTGCATTCCACCAAAGTGCGGGGCACTAGGCGGGTTAAACCTCCACCTGATGCCCAAGGTTGCACACCGTGTTCGCATTTCTTCCGAGGTGTATACTTTACAGAAATTCTCTCGGAGCTCTCGATCGGCACCGACAAAGTTTGTGCCATTGTCACTAAACATGCAAGACGGAATTCCACGTCTTGCAATGAATCGATCGAGAGCGGCTAGAAATGCACTCGTCGTATAATCATGGACGAGTTCAATATGTATGGCCCTTGTAACGTAACAGACAAACACTGCTATGTACGCTTTATGGGCGGTTTTTCCTCTCCCGGCGGAGTCGCGGACCCTATAGGGCCCCGCGTAATCCACTCCGCAGTTGGAGAAGGCTCTGGCCGGGCGAGATCGTTCCGGGATCAAGTGCTGCATTATTTGCGTGGAGGTTTTTCCCTTCCATCTAACGCACCGCATGCACTTGTTGATCACCGTTCGCGCTGCATTTCGACAGCCGACGATCCAGAAATTTTGTCGCACTGTGTAGATGGTTAGTTGCAAACCTCCGTGCAACGTATCCACGTGACACTGCCGAATGATTAGTGATGCCACATAATGTTTCGGCAGAATGATCGGATGTTTTGCATTCCAATCCAACACAGTATTTTCCAGCCTTCCACCGACCCTCAGCACGCCCTTATCATCGATAAAGGGGTTCAGTCTTTTTAGTGGAGAGGCGGAAGGAATTTCCCGTTTGGTTTTCAAACATTGGTACTCTTCCGGGTAGTGCACATATTGCAAGTGTCGGGCGATTCGCTCCGTAGCTTCTTGCAATTCGAGCGCACTTAATGCGACATTGCCGTTTGACCGTTCTTCGCCTGGCGCTCGCCTCCGAAACCGGAGACAGTACGCGGTCACTCTTATCAACCGCCTCCAAGAGTGGAATCGGAACAAAACGTCCCATTCCTTTCTTGGGCTGGTTGTGAGAGCGTGCGTGACCCGCTTGCCCTCTTCGGTCTCTATGGAAGCAGGGACTTTGGGCCAGTTTGCTTCCGATAACCGTAGCCAGTTTGGTCCAGACGTCCAGAGGTCCGATTTAAGGAACTCCGCAGCATCCAATCCCCTCGAATTTAAATCCGCCGGGTTGGAGCGGGTCGGAACGTAACGCCATTCCGCCTGCGGCAGGACCGTCTGGATTTTCGACACACGGTTTGCGATAATGATTTTCCAATTCGATGGGTGCTTCCTTAGCCAAGCTAGGGCGATTGTTGAATCAGTCCAACAAACGACCCGGTTTACGCTAATGGCAAGGGATCGTTGCACGTGCGCCAACAGCTCGGCAAGCAGCACCGCTCCGTTCAATTCGAGTACCGGAATTGACTGAGTCTTGATCGGTGCTACTCGCGATTTTGCCATCAACAGGGACGTATCCACGGCCGTGTCGATGGTCGCGACTCGTAAATAGACGACTGCCGAATAAGCTGCAAGCGAGGCATCACAGAATCCGTGTAACTCCACGGAATTCGTGTCTGCGTCGTGCTTTACCCATCGAGGAATTTTCAATTCGCTTAATTTACTCCAATCCTCTCGAAACGTATTCCACGTTTCTTGTGTGTTCTCGGATACCGGCTCGTCCCACTGAATTTTTTCCAGCCATTGGGACTGCATGAGTATCTTCGCGCGAATCACTATCGGCGATAACCAACCGAGAGGATCGTAGAGTTTCGCGATCTCCGAAAACAACGTTCGTTTTGAGATCCGCGTAGTGGACGGTTGGAACCGCGGCAGATTAAAATAGAAATAATCTCCCGACGGGATCCATCGCAGGCCCAATACTTTTAGTTCCGATTCCTGGAACATAGTAAGGTCGACTGCGTGGGAGTGGGCCGTTTCGGGAATATTCCGGAGCAATTCCGGGGAATTTCCTGCCCATTTTCTCAGATTGAAACCACCTCGTTGAAGGAGCCCGCAAATTTGTTCGCGAATTTGCTCCAACAACGGTTTGTCCTGAGCTCCCATAAATACGTCGTCCACGTATATATCCTTCTCGAGGATTGAGGCGGCGAGGGGGTACCTCTCGCCGTCCTGCCTCTGCAATTCGAGAAGAGTGCGCATCGCAAGATAAGGGGCACACGCCGTACCGTAAGTGACGGTGTTCAGCTCGAAAGTATCCAGACTCTCGGCCTTTGGCGTGGTCCACAGGATGCATTGAAAACGACGGTCCTCTGGGGCAACGAGAATCTGTCGAAACATCTTCTCGATATCCGCCACCAGCACGTACCGGTGCAGACGCCACCTCGTCAACACCGAGGTGATATCGTTCTGCAGTTTCGGACCCACGTGCAGGAGGTCGTTCAACGAGCGTCCGCTCGTGGTTCCGCTCGTGGCGTTGAACACGACGCGTACTTTCGTCGTGGCACTATCCGTGCGGATCACCGCCCGATGCGGAATATAGAGCCTGTGCTTATCAATCGTCCGGAGTCGAGTCATGTGACCCATGTGCTCATACTCGGCGAGAAACTCACAATACTCTTTTTCTAAATCGGCATCGAGACTCAATTTCCTTCTTACCCTGGTCAACGCGGAGAGGGCTATGTTAAAGGAATTGCCCAGCGCCTCTCTTGGATTTGACCGGTTGAAGGGGAGTCGCACTACAAATCGTCCCGTTGGATCTCTCACAACGGTTTTCACGAAATGTGCCTCGCATTCCGCTTCAGCTGCGGAATGCACTGGAGCTGAAGGTACTTCTTCCATCTGCCAGAAGCGTTGGATCGTTTCGTCCAACGCCTCGAACACACGACAATGCAGTGTAGTTGCACTGCAGCCGGGGATGGAATTTTGACCGCTGACCGGGCCTGATATCACCCAGCCGAAAGCGGTCTCTTGCGCGATCGGACCCGCGGTGCCCACTCGAAGGAATCCCCTTCGTAGAATTTGTGCGTACAATTCGGCACCGATCAAAACCTCGATCTCCTTGAAGGAGTCTGGATTCGGGTCAGCGAGAGTTAGCCCTTTGAGGGCATCGCACTCTATCGCATTAGTCAACGCAGGGGCATACGAGGTGATCTTCGGAATTATCAGTGCGTTCGTCGTAAACACCGACGTATCGTCTTGCACTGATCCGATTATTAATTTTGCACTATGGGAGATCTTTTTCGTGGTTCCGCCCCCCAAGCCAGATACCTCGGCTGAGCACCTCTGCCGCGTGAGCCGCAAATCGTTCGCGAGGCTCGCAGAGATGAACGAGGCTTCGGAACCCTGATCTAGGAGAACACGCGCTTCTCGCGTCGCGCCGTCTCGCCCATATACTCGTGCCCGTGCTGTTGCCAATAGCACCGTCCTTGTTTTCGTCGACTCTGTCGAACTACAATGGGACGTCACCGGAGCGGTCGGTCTCGCGGCGGTTTTTGCCTTGGCTGCTTGTCGATTGTTTTGGGTCGAGCGGCTCGCCTTCGCCCCGGCGGTGACCGCCGGCCTTGGCTTTTGCACGCTCGGCTCCGGGTGCTGTTTTTCGAAATGCAGTAAAGCGTGATGCTTCCCGTTGCATTTCGAGCACCTTGTTGTACACGGACATCCCTGTGAGTGGAGCTCCGACAAACAGAGGATGCAGCGTTTCTTCGTTTTGATGAAGAGGTATCTCGATTCTGCCGGCAGCTGCAGGAACGCGGGGCACCGCTGTAACCCATGCGCTTGATGGCAGAGCGGACACGCTTCTTCTGTTGCCGCTTCGTGTTCCACCACGGTATTGTAAACCCGTACCCGTGGTTTCGATTTCGCCGTGGTGTCTTGCGAAGCTTTCGGAAATGCATTCCGCGTGGCTTGTATAGCGCTCGCATGCATTCCAAGGAATTCCACCAATTCGTCAAACGAGGGGTATTCCAATTTATTTTTCAGCGAGAGCTCCCACTCCCAAGCTAGAGTGGAGTCAAGCTTTTCTTTTGTTAGGGCCCCGAGTAGAGTACTCCACTGATCCACTGGTTCTCCCAGTTTCTTCAAGGCGGCAAGATGCTGTGTGATCTCGACCGTGACTTGCTCGATACTCGCGATGTCCCCTTTCTTTATCGGCTTCATCTTCACGATTGGCTCGATTAACTGCGCAGTCACCAAGCGTGGTTTCCCGAATTTTGTTTTCAGGGTTTTCCACGCAATCTCGAAGTTTTGGTCAACTATCTCGAGAGATGCGATTGCGGCCATTGCTGCTCCCTCCAAGCAGAGATTGAGGTATTGCAGACGTTGTCCGTCTGTTAACCTCTTGTTTCTTATCACTGCCGAAAGGAAGAGATCCTCAAAATGATGCCACTCTTTCGGATCTCCTTTGAATTTCGGCAGGCACTGCCTCGGGAGCTCGATCGCAGGAGGATCGGCCTGGGAGGAATCGCCTTGACCTTGAGGTTCGGCTTTTCCTGTCCGTTTGGCTTCCTTAGCGTCCTGGATCTTTTCCAATTCCTCGGTCAGATAATTCTGAGTTTCGAGGAATTGCTCTTCCCAGAAATCCATCTGGTTCTCCCGGAAGAATTCGTAGCTCCTACGCCTCGACAATGGTACAGCGTATTGCACTTTGGCGAATCGCTCCAGTGCGTCTTTCCATGTGCTACTGGCGTGGGCTAATTTTTCCTTCAGGAGGGCCTCACTGAAGGAGGCTTTTCCCTTTTTCTTGAGGTTTGTCGCCAGGTTCCCGATACGCTTGAGACGACCCTGGAGGTCCTCGATTTGCATCAAGATGTCGAACTCCGGCTCTCCGTCACGTGTTACGGACATTCTGGCTTTTATTTGAGGATCAATTCTCCTTATCAAATGACAACCTCTACGCTTGTTCGCGCTCAGGGATTGTTCCAATTCTTCACTCGATTCCTCTTATCCGGCTCGAAGGACGTTTGTTTGGAGTATACGTAAATAAATTATCGTCCGGATTCCCGGACTCCAAACCGCTCGGTAAGAGGAAGAGGTTAAGAATTGGTACACAAAATTATTATTTTCGCCGCTCGTGCAACGAGCGGCCGTATATTGTTACAGACTTATTGGAGCGAGAGAGAGAAGAGAGAGAGGTGGCTCGGCAGTCCGGTCTCCGCTCTGCTCCGTCCCTTCTCCCGGTGGCTCCTCGATGGCTCTGGAACAAAAACGCTCGCTACAGTTCTGACGTCACGGGCTCCGTGTACGATCAGCTGGCCGAATTACGTCACGCACGATTGCCGTCGGCCCGTGGTGACAACTGCCTTTTGCCTGTGCGGCGAAGTGGACTGTAAATTTGTAGACGAGAGCGACAAGCCAAAAAGGAGTCTACTCTACGTCTGTAGATGATACCAGAATCGGCCCCAAAGGGTGGAGGTTGTAAGGCTCCTCCCCTGGTGCACTTGATTCGGCCTTGAATTCCCTCACCGACACAACCTCAAGGGGTGCGGACGCCCGGTGTGAATGCACCGTGAGCGCGTGAGCAGTCAAGAGGATCCTGCAGACCGCTTGGATCCTCTCCTGTCTTTGGAAACGGTCTCACGGGAGAGCACGGCTAGTCCAGCGGCAGATGAGGGTGACGAAAGCGGTAGGCGACTGACGCTGTGAATCAGTGAGCAGCCAAGAACTATGTTCTCCTGTCTTGTACCTGATTCACAGAGCACCCTTCCCTGCAATCGACGATCGGGCCGAGAAGCAGGACGCTAAAGCCTGGTTTCTCGGCGGAAGCAAGGTTGGAAAACCCTAAAGTCGCTTCAAATGACAGTGGAGTGCGAAGGGAGTCGACCCACGTTGGCCACGTGGAGACTCCGGTAGGATACTTCTCGTTCTGCGGCACGACTTGAATCGCCGAAGTCGCTCGCTCGAAGTCCTGTGATATATTGTGTCGTTCGTCGGCTTTCCCCGACGAACGCGCATTGTCGTTAATTTCAGCGCCGATAAGAGGCACTGACGAGTCTCATATTCTTTTCTCTTTCCCTTTCCTGTTTCTCTCTGTTTTTCAATCTAGCTGCGGCACGTGCGACCTAGCCCATCACCTGTCTTGTTTTCCAGTGACTCACGCAACGGACGGTGCGTGGCAAGTACATGGAAGAATAGGCGAGCCTAGGTCGTCTTCGTCAACGGTTTTTTGCGATGCCTACCGGTGCACGGTGACATCGCAAACGGGAACAACCGACAAAAACTGACGGCAAATTTCGCGGTGCTCAACCGTTCCGTTTTTAAACAAAACAGATTA
>JAOPTO010000907.1:0-17601 GCA_033822845.1 Tetrapedia diversipes
TAGTACTCGTTCGGAGAGGACGGATCTTTTGCTACGCCAGCAGCGTTACCCTCGTTGTCGAGAGTCTTGACGCCCACGTCGTTGCGAGATCGAACAATTTTACTCGCAACGAATCGATGGGATGAAATGGACCGCTTCGAGGCACGTTTGTCGGGCTCCTACGCCAATTGTTTTCGATCCTATCGACACATTACTATGTAATGCTACCCGAGCGGGAAAACGGTGGGTCATCTCGAGTAGAGTGTTTACATTCCACCCTGACCGTGTAGTACTCGTTCGGAGAGGACGAATCTTTTGGTACGCCAGCAGCGTTACCCGCGTTGTCGAGAGTCTTGACGCCCACGTCGTTGCGAGATCGAACAATTTTACTCGCAACGAATCGATGGGATGAAATGGACCGCTTCGAGGCGCGTTTGTCGGGCCCCTAAGACAATTGTTTTCGATCCTATCGACAACATTACTATGTAATGCTACCCGAGCGGGGAAACGGTGGGTCATCTCGAGTAGAGTGTTTACATTCCACCCTGACCGTGTAGTACTCGTTCGGAGAGGACGAATCTTTTGGTACGCCAGCAGCGTTACCCTCGTTGTCGAGAGTCTTGACGCCCACGTCGTTGCGAGATCGAACAATTTTACTCGCAACGAATCGATGGGATGAAATGGACCGCTTCGAGGCGCGTTTGTCGGGCCCCTATGCCAATTGTTTTCGATCCTATCGACACATTACTTCGTAATGCCACCCGAACGAGGAAACGATGGGTCATCTCGAGTAGAGTAGTGCCGATCCGTTTATAAGTAGTGTTTGTTTATTTATTTCGTTCAGAGAGGGACCACGCTCACTGTGTTTCGTCGGTTGCCGTTAAGGGGCACCACCCTCCGTTGTCGTGAGTCTTGACACCCACGTCGTTGCGAGATCGAACAATTTTACTCTCAACGAATCGATGGGATGAAATGGACCGCTTCGCGAGGTATGTGCCCCTGTTGTTGCGTCCGATCGTCACGCTTGCTGCGGTCCCTATCGACTTTTTGACATTCACCTGAACGAAAAATATATAAATATAACGAAAACGAAAAAAAACGGGTTAACGGGCTACACAGGACTCGAGCCTCGACCCTGTTACTCCCTAAATTGGTAGCCCACCGCCGTTGAAACAAGCGGGTGTTAATTTCGTTCAGAGAGTAACCTTCGCCCGGTTGCCGTTAAGCACTCCTCCTAGTCGTCGTGAGTCGGACACCCACGTCGTTGCGAGATCGAACAATTTTACTGGCAACGAATCGATGGGACGAAAGACCGCTTCTGGAAGGTTGTGCCGAGGTTTATTAACACGGGATCGTCGGTTACTATCGATTCTCACCTGAACGAACCACCCCGGGAACAACGAGCGTGAGAGAGGTGAAATGAATGGGAGAAACTGATGACGGTTGGGAGACGGACATGCTTGCAAGCGTTTTGCAATTTGGTTCCTGGGAGGTCGTTAAATTAAACACGATGAATCCAGTTATCGGGGCAATCCCCGTCGTTTTCTTCGTGTTGCGACGATCTCCTCGAGGTTGTTGATTTTTCATTAAACGTGCTTTGCGCCCGATCGTCGGATCAACGTGTGCTGGTGTTCCACGTTTACGTGACCCACCCACGATCCGACGAACAAACATCCGGGACACAATATTGTGTCGTCGATCGATCGTCGCATATAACGGACGTAAAAAATCCGTTGCGACGCGGCGACTAGCCCGCCTCTCCTTCATGGAGTTGCGTCGGGATCTCGGCTTCTTTTGAACCGAGTATTTAGACCAATGAACGAAATACAATATTATACGATTACCCTGAACGGTGGATCACTTGGCTCGTGGGTCGATGAAGAACGCAGCTAATTGCGCGTCAACGTGTGAACTGCAGAACACATGAACATCGACATTTCGAACGCACATTGCGGTCCACGGATACAATTCCTGGACCACGCCTGGCTGAGGGTCGTTTACGTAACCTATATACTGCTTGCGTTGCGTTTTGCTTTCTCCTTCATGTTTCACCTCTGCGAGAACGATACGATAATACCCCGTCGTCGGTCGGTCCCCTTGTCGAATGGGGGGACTCGTTTCCGAGTCGGGAGGGATGTTCTCGTTAGAGAGATCGAGATTATCTCGATATAATCGGAGGAGATGCATGCGTATACGTACGAGCGATCGTTGAACGTTCGTCGGCGTTCGTCGCGGAGGTGTGTGCCTCCTTAAAAGACTTTGACCCCCGGATCGTACGCGCGTGCGCGTGCGGCGCCGAGTGTGTGGGATGTATTTATTCACGGAGGGAAACCTTTCGGGCGAACCTGCGAGAGTGCTGAAATGGCGTCGTGAGTCGTCGGTTCGATTTTTGTTCTAAAGATCTTACTTTGACGACCGCCCATTGTTAAAGCACCGCTTCGTCCGTACTTGTCAGGTTTCTATTGTTGTTTTTTTTACCCGTGTTAAATACAAACAGTAACCCCCACGGCATCCGCCACTCGCTCGATCCGAGAGGTGTCGTCAAGTCGTTTGGAGCACACCAAAATTACATATACCCGCGCCCCCGACGTCGTTTGAAATGAAACGACTGAGAGTCACAGAAAGAGAACGAGCGACGTAAATAAGATGGGAAAGAGAGGAAGAGGTACAAGAGACTCGGTGTGCGTGTGTATTGTACGCTGCCATTTTGACTTTTCTTACCCCGATCGACGACGGGTTACGATTATTCGTTAAAAGAGCCCCAGGGAAGAGAGGAGAATATCTTTTCCCCTTTGGCGCGGCTATGTTCGAATAAATCAAAGACTCGTCGATAACGGTCGGGAGTTGGCAGCAGCTGCATCCACGCTCTGTGTTGGTCACCCCATGCCATTTTCGTTGTCGATCGCGAGAGACCGCGCAACCAGAAGCCGGTCGTCCAGTCCCTGGAAAGAGAAAAAGAAGCTTGTCTATCTCCACTTGCGTGCGTTCTGTTTTTTGTCCCTTTTACGTTCTCTCGTACGTATAAAAAGAGTTTGAGATCCGTGTTGCGCACCTCCGACTCACCCCGGCCTGGTCCTTCGTTCTGAAGGATCTAGGGTAATAATAAAGAATCGGGATGACTATGAGGAGGATCGGTGCGCCGTTTCGATGCTCTTTTTTTTATATTGTACACAGAGAGACGTTCGAGATTAAAGGGCGAAACGATATATAGGAACCGCTGGAGAATAGTTTATACCAAGCATTGCTTTTTTTTTAAATACAGGACGGACGTCAAAAATCCGGGAAATTCTTCGGTTGTCCAGCGAGCGTCTCTCCGATTCGAACCTGCGATATAAATTGGCACTATGGTGCGGTGCATAAAACTAAGAATCCATGTTTCTTGTACAAATGTCTTTTCGACTTTCGACTATACCTTCTCTCTCTTACTTCTTTTTTTTTTTGTCGCCACTCTCAACTGTGCGTAACTCAGGTTTTTTTTTATTGTTGTTGTTACGCACACAATAAAAATACACGTATATGACGACCTCAGAGTAGGCGAGATTACCCGCTGAATTTAAGCATATTACTAAGCGGAGGAAAAGAAACTAACAAGGATTTCCTTAGTAGCGGCGAGCGAACAGGAATGAGCCCAGCACTGAATCCCGCGGTTCTGCCGCTGGGAAATGTAGTGTTTGGGAGGATCCGTCTGTCCCGTGACGTCGAACCGCGTCCAAGTCCATCTTGAATGGGGCCATTTACCCATAGAGGGTGCCAGGCCCGTAGCGACCGGTACGCGTTTTCGGGAGGATCTCTCCTTAGAGTCGGGTTGCTTGAGAGTGCAACCCTAAGTGGGTGGTAAACTCCATCTAAGGCTAAATACGACCACGAGACCGATAGCGAACAAGTACCGTGAGGGAAAGTTGAAAAGAACTTTGAAGAGAGAGTTCAAGAGTACGTGAAACCGTTCAGGGGTAAACCTGAGAAACCCAAAAGATCGAATGGGGAGATTCATCGTCAACGGCGCTGGCTCCCGTCGGTGCGCGATGCCCCGAATGGACCTTCGTGGTTCCACGGCGAGGGCACACCACCTTCGGCTTGAATGTTCCGGTGCTGTAGTCGTGCACTTCTCCCCTAGTAGAACGTCGCGACCCGTTGCGTGTCGGTCTACGGCCCGAGAGGGCGCCTGTTTCGTCGCCATGCGCGCACGCGACAGACCCTCGGTCGCCCGACCGGCTGCACGACGGTACTCGCACGGTATCGGGCCGCAACCAATCCATTCTCGAATGTGTGTGCGTCAGGCCCGCCGCAAGCTAGATCAGCTTCAACCCGGAGGTACGGACCTGGTGCCGTCCCCGGGCATGACCAGCTGTTGGCAGGCGGTGTCCTTGGACTGGCCAAGCTCTGAATTACCGGTCGGCGACGCTACTGCTTTGGGTACTCTCAGGACCCGTCTTGAAACACGGACCAAGGAGTCTAACATGTGCGCGAGTCATTGGGATGCATAAACCTAAAGGCGAAATGAAAGTGAAGGTCGGCCTAAGCGTCGACCGAGGGAGGATGGGCACCGTTACGATGGTGCCCCGCACTCCCGGGGCGTCTCGTTCTCATTACGAGAAGAGGCGCACCCAGAGCGTACACGTTGGGACCCGAAAGATGGTGAACTATGCCTGGTCAGGACGAAGTCAGGGGAAACCCTGATGGAGGTCCGTAGCGATTCTGACGTGCAAATCGATCGTCGGAACTGGGTATAGGGGCGAAAGACTAATCGAACCATCTAGTAGCTGGTTCCCTCCGAAGTTTCCCTCAGGATAGCTGGCACTCGTTTCGAACGCTGACGAGTCTCATCTGGTAAAGCGAATGATTAGAGGCATTGGGGCCGAAACGACCTCAACCTATTCTCAAACTTTAAATGGGTGAGATCTCTGGCTTGCTTGGATCAATGAAGCCACGAGATCTTGGATCAGAGTGCCAAGTGGGCCAATTTTGGTAAGCAGAACTGGCGCTGTGGGATGAACCAAACGCAGAGTTAAGGCGCCTAAGTCGACGCTTATGGGATACCATGAAAGGCGTTGGTTGCTTAAGACAGCAGGACGGTGGCCATGGAAGTCGGAATCCGCTAAGGAGTGTGTAACAACTCACCTGCCGAAGCAACTAGCCCTGAAAATGGATGGCGCTGAAGCGTCGCGCCTATACTCCGCCGTCAGCGGCAAGAGGGGAGTGACGTGCGTCCTTTGACCCCTCGTGGGTGTGGACCGTCCTCCATGAAGCCCTGATGAGTAGGAGGGTCGCGGCGGTGTGCGCAGAAGGGTCTGGGCGTGAGCCTGCCTGGAGCCGCCGTCGGTGCAGATCTTGGTGGTAGTAGCAAATACTCCAGCGAGACCCTGGAGGACTGATGTGGAGAAGGGTTTCGTGTGAACAGCCGTTGCACACGAGTCAGTCGATCCTAAGCCCTATGAGAAATCATATGTAGATGAGGTGTCCTAACATATGTAACACGCAAAATTTGAACGAACGAGACTATGTAAAAACACACACCCATCGGGCGAAAGGGAATCCGGTTCCTATTCCGGAACCCGGCAGCGGAACCGTATACCATTCCGGGCCCTCATAAGAGTGCTCGTCGGGGTAACCCAACATGACCTGGAGACGCCGTCGGGAGGTGCGGGGAGAGTTTTCTTTTCTGTATAAGCGTTCGAGTTCCCTGGAAACCTCTAGCAGGGAGATAGGGTTTGGAACGCGAAGAGCACCGCAGTTGCGGCGGTGTCCGCATCTTCCCCTCGGACCTTGAAAATCCAGGAGAGGGCCACGTGGAGGTGTCGCGCCGGTTCGTACCCATATCCGCAGCAGGTCTCCAAGGTAAAGAGCCTCTAGTCGATAGATTAATGTAGGTAAGGGAAGTCGGCAAATTGGATCCGTAACTTCGGAATAAGGATTGGCTCTGAGGAGCGGGGCGTGTCGGGCTTGGTCGGGAAGCGGGCTTGGCTGACGTGCCGGGCCTGGGCGAAGCTGAACGGGCAAGCGATATTTATATCGCCCCCGGGATCCGAGCTCGGTCCCGTGCCTTGGCCTCCCGCGGATCTTCCTTGCTGCGAGGCTTCCGTGGCGGCTTGCCGTCGTGGTCGCTCTCTTCGGCCGCCATTCAACGCTCAGCTCAGAACTGGCACGGACTAGGGGAATCCGACTGTCTAATTAAAACAAAGCATTGCGATGGCCCTTGCGGGTGTTGACGCAATGTGATTTCTGCCCAGTGCTCTGAATGTCAACGTGAAGAAATTCAAAAAAGCGCGGGTAAACGGCGGGAGTAACTATGACTCTCTTAAGGCAGGGCGGTGAAGGTGCACACCGTTGGGGCGTAGCGACCCCACCTATCCCGATGCTGGAAGTCCGCCGGCCCGGTAATAAATACCAAACCCGGTGAATACTGTTGTTGTTGGTGAGTAGTGGTGAGATGGCGAGGCGAGGCCTTAGTGGGTACTACGTGCCCGAACTCCCAATGGGAGGAATGTTGACGATCCGGGTCGGCGAATAAGACTTCTGCGGCTGTTGCACGACAGACCGGCAAAGACAAAGGCTCACGAGAATGGAATATTTGGATGTATTGTTATCCCTACGGGGGGGTGCGGCCCCGGAAGTCCTCCGGGTTGACCGACACCGTAAACTCGGAGCAGGAGGTAGCCAAATGCCTCGTCATCTAATTAGTGACGCGCATGAATGGATTAACGAGATTCCCTCTGTCCCTATCTACTCCCCTCAGGGGCTACGGTTGACCTTGGTTGACCGTAGTACGGGCTTAACGACCCCGAGGTACCCGAGTCAAGATCACACCGTAAACCTGTGGTCATGTTTCGCAGGAACGGGGGTCTTGCCTTAACCGGCCGGGCCGAGAGGATGATAACCCTCTATAAAAAATCCCTGAGTCCTAAGCTATGGTGCGTGGCGAAGGGGCTCCGCATGTGGGTTGCGTAGCTGCGGGTCCAAGCAGTGGTGAGCGGCCAAACCCAGGATACCTGGCGCCCTCCTGATGGTATTAGCCTTACCCGGGTAGTGGGGGCTCTGCCCGGGTGGACATCATTTCCCGCCGTACTCGTGGGACCAAACATGGATAACGAAACTAAAACAAAACAAACAAAACAATTTAAACTGGCGGAGAGGAGTAAGGAGGAGCAGATGGACGAATGTAGAGTAATAATTACACCGCTAGAGCCTTTGAGCCGAGGCAGCTCTGTCTCGTCCATTGCTGAGGAGTTTGTGACTGGAGCGCGAAGAAAGAAGAGACGAGTTGCTCCAGAACCACCCGGTTGTGAGATTGTTGCTGGCACAACTGGGTTGGAAGATATCAAGGTTGCTAGGGAAGAGCTGGAGGCCCACCTCCTAAATGAGAGTAATAAGATAACGAAATCTTCAATTAAATTTATTCTGGCCAAGTGGTCAGAATTGGAATCTAAACTTCAACATGAAATTGTTGAACGTGAAAAACTAATCGCACGTCACAACGAGTGCGACAAAAAAGTTGGTTATACCTATGCCCAAGCTGCGGCTTCGGTACAGAAAGGGCCATCTGGTGGTGCTATCCAGCGTCTCAAGAAACCTGAAAAGGGAGAAGTTGTGTTAATCAAACCTAGCAATGTTGAAGATAAGCGTACAAATGAGGAGTTAAGATCGGAGATAACCAAGGTTCTCCAGGAAAAGCGGAAGGATTTAAAGGTAAAAAGAATAAGACAACTAAGAACTAAAGGAATGCTTGTCGAAGTTCAGAGCTCAAATGATATAAGAATTATTAAGGAGGCTAATTTTGAAAAGATTGGGCTAAACGCATCTGAGCCCAAAAAGATTAATCCGTCAATAATTATTTTTGACGTAGAAAAGGAATATAAAGTGGAGGAACTCAAGGATGAGTTTCTTCAAAAGAACTTTGATGAGATTTCTCCAGCTGAAAGGAAAAATTTGGCTAACGATGTTAGCTTCAGATACGCCTTTAGAACTAGGAATGAAGGCAGAGTAAATTGGATTGTCCAATTGCCTGCAGTTTTATATAATTATGCCCTGCGGAGCGGCAGGGTTTTTATGCTATGGAGATCTTATAAAATTAAAGAATACGTTAACATTGCAAGATGTTATAAATGCCATACATATGGCCATATTGCTAAATTTTGTACTGCTCCCAAGCAGGTTTGTGAAACCTGCGGGAGCACAGAGCACTTAAAGGACGTTTGTCCGAAAAAAGATAGTCCAGTCTGTCCAATCTGTGTAAGATTTAAAAGAAAGGAGGTGCAGCACAGTTTGAGGAACAGACAGTGCCCGGAATACCTGCGGCAAATGGAGCTATATAAAAATAAAATAAAATGGAGCTAAAAGTTGCACAGGTTAATGCAATGAGAGCGATGGCTGCTGCTGCGGAAATTAAAAACCTCTTAATTAACTCGAAACTGGATATCGTCTGTATTCAGGAACCCTATACTTTTAGGGGGAAAGTATGCGGATATAATTCTCCAGTAATAAATGTAATACATCCGAGGACTGATAAACCATGGGTAGCCATTATTGCTAAGATACATGTAAATATCTTTGTCTTAAATGAATTTAACACTGAACATTTTATGGCAGTGAGAGTCAGTTACCAAAGGATCAGTTTTTATATTATAAATCTGTATTGTCAGCCGGCACAAAATTATAAACGATTTATGAACTGCCTGGAAGGTTGTTTGAGTAAGTTGCAGAATGAAAAGATTTTGATTGTAATGGATGCTAATGCAAAGTCAGTTTGTTGGTTTTCGAATCGAACGGATGACAACGGAAGTACGCTGGAGGATGTAATCTTTTCAAACAACCTGTATATTCTAAATAAGAACACATTGATGACTACATATAGTAGTTCTCATGGCACATCGAATATCGATGTCACATTGTGTACCCAAAATTTATTCAGATGGGTTTCCTCTTGGTCTGTAACTGATATGGTCACGGTTTCAGATCACAATTTAATAATGATGTCTATAAAAATTGATGGAGTTTGTAATGACATAATGCAGAATGTGTTGGAGGATCGCACATATAATATAAAGCGTGCGGATTGGGAAAAGTTTTATAGACTGACCGAGGAACAGTTTTCTGATGAATTCATAGACTCATGGATAATAGAACGTCCTGATAAAATTGTCAAGGTAATAAATGAAAAAGTGCACAAGATATGTAAGGAATGCATTCCTTTGAGGAAGAAGCAAGGCAAAATGGTACCCTGGTGGACGGACTCGCTTGAAAAGCAAAGGAGGTTTATACGCAGATTAAAGAGGCAAATCGCCAGAGCTCGCAAGTTACAGCTCAACTCTATGCTGGAGGAATATTTAGTAAAATATAAAGACTCCAGAAACAAATATGTTTCTGACATAAGGAAGCAAAAATCCAAATCTTGGAAGAATTTTGTAAGGGAGGAAGGAAACAAGGATCCATGGGGGATTCTCCATAAAATTATTAGAGATAAGATGCAAAAAGCATATTTACTTGGTAGTTTAAAACTACCAAATGGCGAATATACTCGATCCTGGAAGGAATCAGTGGTTGCACTTTGCGGCAAATTCTTTCCTGATGATGATGTTGGAAATGAAAACGAACATCATAAGAATGTGCGACAGGCTAACCAAGCCTATGTATGTTATAATCTGGAGCCGGATATAACAATTCATGAAATTATGGAGGCTATTAAGAAAACAAAAAATCGTAAGGCCCCTGGCCTAGACTCCGTCTCTCCGGAGATAGTAAAAAATTTATGGAAAGGGAAAATGGAGGTTTACTGGACCCTTTTTAATAAATGTCTTAGGGAAGCAGTATTTCCTAAGGATTGGAAGACGGCAAAAATTATTATTTTACCTAAAAGAATGGACATTGATTTACAGGCAATTGGGTCGTATAGACCCATTGCTTTGTTGCCGGTGATCAGCAAAGTATTCGAGAGGGTCCTTATTAAAAGAATACAAGTAACCTACAATGAAAAAGGATTATCTAGCAATAGACAGTTTGGATTTAAGAAAGGAGTGGGAACGGAGGACGCTTTACTCACGTTCATGAACAGTATCAGCAATACGAATAAGAAATATGTATTAATAATTTTCATGGATATCATTGGAGCATTTGACCATCTTTGGTGGCCTGCAATCAAAAATAGATTGATTAAGGCTGAATGCAGTTCGGCGATAATAAAAATTGTACACTGTTACTTTTCGAGAAGAAAAGTAATAATTCAAAACAATGATGAAATAGTAAGATACAAGGTGAAGCGAGGTTGTCCTCAGGGTTCAATCTTTGGACCAGCTGCGTGGAATTGGTGTTTGGATGAGTTCTTATTACAAATGGACGAAATCTTAAACCCAGAGCAAGCTGAAGTCGTTGCATATGCGGATGATGTGTCATTCATAATCAAAGCGGACACAAGGAAGGAGTTGGAAACTTTGGGCAACGATATCGTTGCATATTTCCAAAGTTGGTGTGATAAGAACAAATTATTAATATCACAAAAGAAGACGGTGTCAATGCTGGTCAAGGGCAAGCTTGACCAGAGTAGACCACCAATAATAAAACTATATGGGAAAACAATTGGATTAAAGAAAGAGCAGAAATATTTGGGAATCATAATTGACTCGAAGTTGAGCTTTACTCAACATGTTAAGGCTCTAAGAAATAAGATTACAAGTTATATTATGGCAATCAAAAGACAGTCGCATGAGGATTGGGGGATTAAAAGACCCATCCTCAACATTTTATACAAAGCTGTGTGTATACCAATTTATACTTATGGTGCGTTGATTTGGCACAATCAAGCAACAAAGGCATCAATTTTAAGGCAAATTAATGCTATGCAGAGAATCATATTATTGGTGTTAACCAAAGCGTGTCGAACAACCTCAACGGCAGCAATACAGGTTGTCAGTGGGTTTTTACCCATTGATATTGAGATCACTCGCTGTGCGCTTGTGAGAAAAGTTAAGAGGAATTTACCTGTTGTCTGGCAAGGACTTGAGTTAAATAGCTCAAATGAAGTCGCTATTGAAGAAGTAAAAAGAAGGATAAAACTGGTGGAGCAGAAAGCGTATGAAATTTGGCAAGACAGATGGAGAGGAAATGAGAACGGGAGAGATACTTACCAGTTTATAAAAGATGTAAAATTTGCCAGTACAAGACCTTGGTTCCAGCCATCAAGGTTGCTGGTTTATATGATAACTGGATACGGTTCGATAAATGTTTCACTTTTTAAAAGGAACCTTATAGATTCAGCAATATGTCCTGTATGCAATGAGGCAGAGGAAACTGTAAGGCACATATTGTTTGACTGCATAGAGTATCATAGATGCAGATATAACCTTTTACGGTTACCTGAAACAGAACTGGAGCAATTAATTGGAACGGAGGAAGAATTTAAACGCTTTAAAATCTATGTTACGAGGGTTAACGAAATTAGAAATACATACCTTTGTGAAAATGAAGAGCAGCTTGTTACCTGAAGATCTGTAACATGAAGAAAATTGGATTTACAAGATACAAATATTTTTAGAAAGTAGAAGGTCCGCCTCCCCGTGGCAGGGACGGGAACTTTGAGTTTGTTAAAACTCAAAGGCTAAGAGACCTTAAATAAAATTTAAAACGTTGGCTTTTAACAAGAAAAATTTCTTTTGGATTTAAAAATAAAAGCAGTATCTGGATGGATGAGCACAAAGCAGTAATGAGTTGATGCTCGAATACTGCAAACTGGATTGACAAAAAAAAAAAAAAAAAAAAAAAAAATGTCCCTATCTACTGGGTGTATGAGGCTGGACCGGCATCCCCTTGGGGAAACCACGATGAAACTGATGTTTATCCTTGTAGGTTTTAGCTTACAATAAGGTAAAACTTCGGCGAAGTTGGCGGGCCGGTTCGGTCAAAGTCCACTTACCTCACCTCCACGCGGTGCACCTGGGTCTCTGTTCAATGCAGAGGGCGAAAGAGTAAGTGGCTAATCCCCCCTCATGGGGCATATGAGACGAGGTGACCTCGACTTGTGCGATGTCTACGGGTGTTGGTGAGAGCTTGACTCTGCAGCAATAGGCCGTGAAGCGTTCATTCAGGGGGGAGTCACTGGACTTCGTCAGTGGCTCTAGCCCTACGGTCTGTATCCCACGAAATGGCCTGTCCTTACACATACTTGACAGTGCTCAGGATATACAGGGGGCGGCTTGCCGTCAGCCTGCGAAGCTAACCACATCGGGTGCTCTGTTACGACGTGAGGCCCGGTGATGAACGTGGATCGTTGGGACCGTCCGGACGGTCCTTGTGGCGTGGAACCCACAGCCGCTAGCCAGCATCCTATCGAGGCATTCACAATTGCGAGCGATATCGTCGAACCGGTGGACGGGGACCACCACGGCGAAATAACAGTAGCCAAAAATGGAAAGGAAATCATTGGATGCAACTGATAAAAAAGGAGCAACTATGTATGAATAGAATTGTAATGTACACGAATGAGAATGGGATTCCCCGAAAGAGTCACTAAAAACCTCAGGGGCTGCTGACACACTGGCTGTCGCATGACAGTGCTTTGGTGTTGCAGTACGGGCCTAACGAACCCGAGGTAACTTGAGTCACACACACACCGTAAACCTGTGGTCATGTTTCGCAGGAGCGGGGGTCTTGCCTTAGCCGGCTGAACCGCGAGGATGAGCGCCTCTATAAAAGAATCCCTAACCTCAAGCTGAGCGGGCGTGGCGAAGAGGCACGAGACGGACTAGGCGCCGTAACGTGTGCAGATGGGTGCATCTGTAACTAGCGTCCGGTCCCCGGGAACCTGCCAATCCCCGGTGGTATATTGGCTTATCTGGGTAACGATGCTCTGCCCAGACGGACCTCTTTTCATACGTTGCTTTTTGGGGCCCATGGATGCTCTCATGTTGAAGTGGGCCCAACCTTAAATATGATTAATTCTAAACCTAAACCAACAATTGTTAAACCTAAAGAGGAGCTGACCACTACCAGCTCCTCTGACGATGAGTCGATAAAGAGCGCTGGTGCGACGAGGAAGGCGTCCACCAGCGCACCGAAGAGAAAAAGGCTGAGGGGGACTACTCCCCCAGTGATGCAATCAGACTCGGTAGAGTCAGAAATGGAGGTGGAGAGCTGTGGCGGCTCTCACCTCAACGATATTAGAAACATGAGGTCGGACCTCGAATCTGCTCTGCTAAGCGAGAGCAGTAAAACGAGCCTTGCGACTATAAAGACTGTGATGGCCAAATGGGGCCTGATGGAAAAGAAGCTTCTCGAGCTCGTCATCGAGAACGAGAAGCTAAAAGCGCAGAATGATGCCATAAAGGCACATCCGCCGGTGCCGCAGTCGTATGCGAAAGCATGCGCTGCGGGAAGCGCTCCAACAAGGGTAGCAGCCCCCTTGATAACAGTAGCAAAAGCTACGAAGAAAGAAAGGTCGGATGTCCTACTGATCCGCCCCAGTAAGGACAGCGACAAAAGAACGAGCGAAGAGATAAAGAAATCTCTAACGAAAGAACTCGGGCCCCAGAGGTCCAAACTGAAAATAAAGTCCATAAGGCAGATGCGCTCGAAAGGCGTGATAATAGAACTTGGCAGCAAAGAGGACGCTGAAATTATCAAGCGTTCCTCGCTGGCCAAAGCTGGGCTCCGAGTAGAGGAGCCCAAGAAGCTGAGTCCCAGCGTAATCATTTACGATGTGGACTCAGAATATAGCGCCAATGATCTAAAGGAGGATCTTCTTACGAAGAACTTCCCAACAAAAAGTGAGGCCGAAATAAAGAAGCTTGCCGAAGCCGTCCACTTCAGGCACAGCTTCATTACGAAAAGCAAAACTAAGAACTGGATCGTGGAAGTCCCACGACCAGAATTTATGGAGCTGGTCTCCAAGGGCAAGGCTTATATGTATTGGAGCGCATATAGAGTCAGAGAATATATAAACGTAACCAGGTGCTTTAAGTGCCATGGTTACGGTCATGTTGCGAAAGCATGTAAGGCCGAAAAGGCCACATGCGAGAAATGTGGTGAGAGCGGTCACCTAAAAGGTGACTGCAAATCGAAGAAGCCCAAGTGCATAAACTGCACGAGGGCAAAGAAAGAAAAGACTGACCATTTGGTCACGTCTAAGACCTGCCCGGTCTATGTCCGTCAAGTCGAGCTGTATAGATCTAGGCTATGCCCGTGATGATCGCGCTCGCACAAATCAACGCCCAGAGGTCTGCTGCTGCAGCGTCCAACCTCATGAAGAAGCTAGAGGAAGGAACTATTCAAGTACTCTGCCTTCAGGAGCCGTATGCCTTCAAAGGCAGGGTCAAGGGTTATTCGAGTCGAATGACAATACTGCAGCCGAGCTGCAAGAACCCTTGGGTTGCAGCTGTAGTAGCAGACAAAAATCTCGAGGTCTTTCAAGTAGGACTTGAAGACACAGCACATGTTATGTGCTTTTGCATCAAACCTGGGCTTGATGAAATTTACATTATTAATGCCTATTGCCAATATTCACTTGCGATAGAGCCGATCCTCGAGAAGGTTGAAGCTCTATTAAACAGGTTGAGAGGCAAGAACATAATAATGACAATTGATGCCAATGCGAAATCCATTCTATGGCACTCGAACGCTACCGACGACAGGGGAAAGGTTCTTGAAGAATTCCTCTGCGTCAACAACCTACATGTCTTAAATCAATTGAACGCCAGACCGACCTTTGTCACAAGCAGAGGCGAATCGAATATAGATTTGACATTGATCACCCCCAGCTTGCTGGGGAGGCCCATAGAATGGAGCGTATCAGAAGACTGTGACGTGAGCGACCACAGTCTTATCGAAATCAAGCTCATGTCCGTAAAACCAGGTGTAGTAGCCAGACGAAGTGAAAAGTCTGGTTACAACCTGAAAAAGGCCGATTGGAACTATCTGAAGGCCTGTCACGAGGAAACACTCGACGACGACTTCTTAGAACGCCTAACGACCAGCACCCCTGACACGGCTGCAAGGTCCCTGAAAAGTGCAATTCGAACGAGCTGCGACAAAGCAATACCTTTGAATCGAAAACCACCCATCAGGGTTCCCTGGTGGAGTGAGGAACTGTCCACCCTTCGAAAGATTGCTAACCGTTGTAAGAAAGAACTTACCCGGGTTAGGAGGTTAAGGATTAATGACGAGGTCGAAAACGTTCAAGAGAAATATCGAACAGCTAGGAACAAGTACACCTCTGAGATCCGTAAACATAAGCGAGACTCCTGGAAGAACTTTGTCCTCGAAGAGGGCAATAGGGATCCCTGGGGAATCGTATACAAAATCTGCCGCGACAAGCTAACTCCTGACGAGCCGGTCTCGTCAGTGAAGAAGGCGAACGGAGATTTCACCCTAACCTGGAGGGAGACAATGGAGCAACTGCTGAGTCAGGTCGTTCCTCAAGACGGTATTTGCTCTCCAGATGTTGGGGTACATCTGGAGATAAAGCAGCAAAATGCACTTTACAGGAATTACAATCTCGAACGCCCTATAAGTCGACAAGAAATCGACGAAGCCGTCGGAAAGTGTAAGAACAAGAAAGCCCCAGGCCTTGACCAGGTCAAGTCAGAAATTCTGAAGCACCTCAACAAGTGCAACGGGGAAGTACTACAGGCGTTGTACAACAACTGCCTATCGAACGCTACCTTTCCAAGGATTTGGAAGCAGGCTCGCCTGCGACTGATCCTAAAAGACAAAAATCGTGACAGGATGAAAACGAGTTCCTACCGGCCGATCGCTCTCCTCTCAGTGCTTGGGAAGGTCTTTGAGAGGATAATCGTCAACCGAATCCAAGAGCAATATATTGACAAGGGCCTAGCCCATAATTGTCAATTTGGATTCAAGAAGGGTTGTTCCACTGAGGACGCCCTTCTTAAACTTCGAGAAGGGGCCATAAACCCCGATAAGAAATATATTCTGGCCCTCTTTATGGACATAGAGGGGGCCTTTGACAATCTATGGTGGCCCGCCATAGTCAAAAGACTAATCCAAGCAGAATGCAGCAGCACGATTATTCGACTGATAGACTCTTACTTTAAGAGGAGAAAGATGTTTATCTACTCGAACTCGAACGCCGAACGCATCGCCAGTACAATGAGAAAGGGCTGCCCACAGGGATCCATTATTGGACCAGTGGCGTGGTGCTGGTGCATGGACGTGCTGCTGCACGAAATTGACAAAAACTTCGCTGCAAGCGAAGTAGAGACAATAGCGTATGCCGATGATTTGGTCTTGCTGGTCAAGGCCAATTCACGAGCTGCGCTTGAAATTAAGGGAACGAAAGTGCTGAGTATACTCAACGAATGGTGCACATTGCACAAGCTGAGGTTATCCCTCGATAAGACTTGTGCAATGATGCTAAAGGGCAAGTTTCACACTGATAGACAGCCAATTTTAAAATTGGGCAACAAAAATATTAAATACGTTGACTACACCAAGTATCTTGGTGTCATAATAGACAGGCAAATGAATTTCATTGAGCATGCAAAGCATGTCAGAAATAAAGTGGTGCAATATATATTGACTCTAAGACGAGTCGCCCACGAGGAATGGGGCATAAAGGCTAGTATAATAAATATACTATATAAGGCAGTATTCCTGCCAATTGTTACATATGGTGCCACAGCGTGGCTGGAAAAAGCCAACAAACCGCATGTCTCAAGACACATTACTGCCGCTCAAAGAGCTATCTTGCTGATACAGACGAAGGCTTGCAGAACGACCTCCACTTCAGCGATGCAGGTCATCGCTGGAGTCCTTCCAATTGACTTAGAAATTGTAAAAAGAGGGCTTTGTACGCGAGTTCGCAAGAACTTGTCGGTACAATGGGAGGGATATGCCTATGAGAAACGAAATGAACTAACACTCGAGATTCTTAAAGAAGAATATCGAACAATTGACCGAGTGGTTAGAGAAAAATGGCAAGAGAGGTGGGATAACAACTCTCACGGTCGTATGACCTACGAGTTTATCCCACTGGTGGATTTTAAGTCCGAAAACAGATGGTTCTGGCCGGGAAGACACTGTGTGTACTTCATTACCGGCTATGGACCATTCAATGCATCCCTCTATAAGAGGAAAGCCGCCACCACGAGTAAGTGTCCGCTGTGCAACGACTGCGAGGAAACTGTGGACCATATTCTGGGGAGCTGCCCTCTGTACGAAAGTATCAGAGGTGATCAGAGGCCCCAGTGGACAGAATACAAGACACGCCTTATAAACACGAAATCGGCATTTGAAAAGTTTAACTCCGTTGCCAAGAATATAATTCTGGAACGGAGTAAGTATATTGAAAGAGAGAATGAACGAAGTAGAAGTGGGTCCGCCTCCTCGTGGCTAGGGACGGAAACACCGGCGAACTCTGTTGGCTGAGGGACCCGGTGGCTAAGAGACCCTTAAGAAAATCATACCATCATGATGAAATACATCGTCAATCAATGCTCAAGGAGTATATTGGCTCAACGAGGAGAACTCAGCTATTAAACGAGAAACAAACGAACAGAATAGAACCAAGGCAGCCATGAGCGAGAGCTCGATTGCTGCATAGCTGAGGTTGAAATGATGATGATGATGTCCCTATCTACTTTCTAGCGAAACCACTGCCAAGGGAACGGGCTTGGAAAAATT
>JAOPTO010000908.1:0-67805 GCA_033822845.1 Tetrapedia diversipes
TGTAGGAATGCGATCGAGCGGATGCGAGTTTGGGAAAGTCTGAAGAGTACTTGAGTTGGGCGATTGTCGTGTGAACGCAGAATGTTTGGACTCGAATGTTTCTAAGGCGTGAAAGATGAGCACTTGAGAAAACGTTGCGACTGAGAAATTCTGGGTGGTCGTGACCGAACGCATCGAGTGAGAAAGGTTGACAACAAGAAGTCTTCAGTGTAAGAGTAACAATAGTCTGTCTCCAACGATAGCACGCTGTTTCTTCCGAAGCACTTAGGACAAGAGTGTTCAACGCTTTAAGAATTAAGTTTATTTAAGTATTGTTCTCAACCTATGCTGTCAACCATAACCGCAGATTAAAAAACAATCTCACAGATTCAACTAAGGAAGTTGATAATACAAGTCACGTGAAAGTATTCTAGGATAAGGGATAAGACTATCAATCCACAGTGTGTATATCGTTTCGGTTCGGTTTTAATCATGAAATAGAAGTTGCTCGATATCCGTCCACCTTTGTTGATACAGAGGGTCACATTGTCGTAGATATAGTGGAAGCTCAGTTGTTTGCTTTCCGTGTTTAGATTACTTGATGAAGGAACAGATCGTGCAGTATTAATACCACCCCTGGTAAAAAGTTTGCGATCAAACGGAAACAATATAAAATTACCTATAAATATTAAGGTTTTAAGATTAAAAATTATATAATATGAATATTGTGAGATTGTTTTTATAGGGAATGAGTGTGAGGTTATGATTGTACGAGTGTGAATGGATATTTAATGTTTGATCGGTTGATAATGAAAGGGGGACATCTGTAGGTAAATGATGAGAGGATGGATGTGATATCGAACGCATGATCAAGAGTGTTTTGACTTGTGTGGATGGCCGGGGAAGAAGATGGGTTTTGAGGAGTACGAGAGTTGCCATGAGTGAGCGAGGTGTGGAAATACAAAGAGTGTCGTACTGTATGATTGAGACATATGAGTCGTTTATTTTGAAAGTGGCCTAAGTCCATTTTTCAATAAAATCGAGTTAGCTACCTTAATAGTTACATTCTTACATGGTATTTTCATTATGAAGAAGATTGTTACTAATATATTTAAAATTATTAAGATTTTGTAACACGAAAATTTGCTGGTCAATGAAATGATCAAAAAGTTTATTTTGAAAGTGGCCTAACTCCATTCTTGGTAAGAAAATGCATATTATTCACATAATAATTGTCATTATTTTAATAGAAACTGTAATAGGAAAAATAATTTACTGTTTATCCCCCAAGATTACTATAGTATCATCAAAAAGTACCATAGAAGTAATAAGCTTTATTCTAAATAAAATGAAACAAGAAGATTTTTTATCAACAAAATTATTGGAACAATTTTTAAAAGGGTAAAGAATTCTAACGGAGAATCAATAAACTGGTTAAAAATATGTTGGATGTGTTTTGTGAGAAAATTTAACATATAAAATTTTCTATAAGACATCAATGAATGAGAATGAAAATTTCGAAGTCCTGAATTTATTACGACGTTGGATTAGACTAAGAAAATTCGAAAATATTGTATTAGTACCACTTTATAAAAATATAAGACAAATTACAACAGCGAAATTCAAGGACATAATGGACCTACTACGATATATACCATCGGAACATCATGACTTCTTCAAATCCCTTTCAGGTACACAAAATGTAGGTGAACAGTAAACTGTTTTGTAATTTATTTAGTTAACAAATGTTCTGAACTGTATACATATTATTTTTACAGTGTTGTAAAGATATACAAAATAAATTGAGTATTGTTTTTTTCAATTTGAAGCATCTTAAATTATGTTGAATGAACTTGGGCACCTTCAAATTTTATAATGAATCTGGATGTTAATTTTGAAAGTGGCCTAACTCCATTCTTGATAAGAAAATGTATATTATTCACTTAATAATTGCCACTATTTTAATAGGAACTGTAAATTTAACACCCTTAGATACACTTAAGCAGTATGACTCATTAGTATCCTGTACGTATATTTTTAAATTCATTGAAACGCAAACCCTTAAATATCTCGATTTGAAGATAAATAGAGTTAGGTCACTTTCAAAATAAACGGCTCATATATTAAAATAAACAATTCTGTATAATATAAGTATATTACATAATATTGTCCATAACAAATATAAAATGGTACAACTAAATACGAAAAATAATAGTAAAAATTTGTTCATTATTGAAGGGGAGACAGCCGTGAATTGGGTAAAAAGTATTTGATGGACAGAAATCTCGGAAAATGGCTAAGGTAATCGCTGAAGAGTGTATTGACTTTATTAACTGAAAACTTTGATAAAGGCAAACTGAGGAAACCACAAAGCAGAAATAAAATTTGCGAATCTTCTTCATGTCCAAATACTCATTTCTAATTAACACTTTATTCCTTTGCTTTCTTTCTTCATAATGAACGAAAATTTTAATTACTTTTCGTATTTACTTTTTGTTAACCCGATTTAATTATTTTACGTATTTTATATTTATATCATATTATTTTGTATCTCGAAATATATGTTTGGTATTCTTAAATACGTAAAATCAATAAAAATATTTTAGATATAATTTAGAAACCAGTGAAGAAAAATTATCTGAACAAATTTGTTGTATTGCTTGAACTGTTGAATCATTGAATATATGGTAAAATATATAAAAACAATTCACGATCTTGATAAAGCGTCCATCTTACTTGAATGATACAAATACGAAAAGTGCATTTTAGGCATTTAATACCTTTCTTTCACCGGAAAGGCAAAAACGTCACAAAAGCGGCAAACAAGATATGCGTTGTTTATGGTACCTTTGTGGATCATTTCAAAATTCCCTAAATGGTAATAGCTTCAACTTCTTCGACGAGATAAAAAATCACGTAGAAAAGTTTTTCGCTGAAAAACATGAGAGATTCTGGAAGGAGGGAATTTTTAAGTTGCCTGAAAGCTGGAGAATGGTTATACAAAGAAATGGCACCTGTATAATTTAATAAATGTACGCTAAAATTTAAATCCCTTGCGCTTCAATCTTCCTTCAAAATCGGCACGAACTTTCGGGACAATCTAATACAGTACGCGACAAAATGATAGCACAACATATGACTTTTAGTGTTTCTTAAATCTAACGTAATGTATATAAGTTTGTACATACAGTTTTGTATGCAGTATCTCTTTCTTAATAATACAGACAAAGATTAACCACAAGTTATATCATTTACGGAAAATTTAACCCTTTTGTGAAAACTAGGTGCGACAAAATAATAGCGCGGATAGGAAAAAAGAGATCAACGAGACTTCGTTGTTTGGGATGGCAAAGAATTCTTATGCATTTTCACGTGTTAAATTCAAATCTGATCCCAAAAGTAGTCTGCCGCATTAAGTTTAGGAGATAAATGGATAGAAAGTAGGGATTTTCCATATATTTACATTGATATTTCGTAGATAGTAACATTTGACCAATATTTTTGTAAATAGTATCTTATAGTACTAACCATCCTCTATAAAATCAAGTTTAGGAAATAAATGGATAGAAAGTACGGATTTTCCCTATATTTATGTTGATATTCCATAGATGGTAACATTTGTCCAACATTTTTGTAAATAGTACTAACCTTCCTCTATAAAATAAAGTTTAGGAGATAAATGAATAGAAAGTACTGATTTTCCCTATATTTACGTCGATATTGCATAGATAGTAACATTTGTCCAATATTTTTGTAAATAGCACCGTATAATACTAACCTTCCCCTATAAAGCCAAGTTTAAGAGACAAATGGATAGAAAGTACGGATTTTCACTATATTTACGTTGATATTCATAGATAGTAACATTTGTCCAATATTTTTGTAAATAGCACCGTATAGTACTAACCTTCCCCTATAAAGTCAAGTTTAGGAGATAAATGGATAGAAAGTTCGGATTTTCTCTATATTTACGTTGATATTCCATAGATAGTAACATTTGCCCAATATTTTTGTAAATAGCATCTTATAGTACTAACCTTCCTCTATAAAATCAAGTTTAGGAAATAAATGGATAGAAAGTAGGGATTTTCCATATATTTATATTGATATTTCATAGATAGTAACATTTGTCCAATATTTTTGTAAATATCATCTTATAGTACTAACCTTCCCCTATAAAGTCAAGTTTAGGAGATAAATGGATAGAAACTTCGGATTTTCTCTATATTTACGTTGATATTCCATAGATAGTAACATTTGCCCAATATTTTTGTAAATAGTATCTTATAGTACTAACCATCCTCTATAAAATCAAGTTTAGGAAATAAATGGATAGAAAGTAGGGATTTTCCATATATTTATATTGATATTTCATAGATAGTAACATTTGTCCAATATTTTTGTAAATAGCACCGTATAGTACTAGCCTTCCCCTATAAAATCAAGTTTAGGACGCAGAAAATATTCGTACAATTTTGACTTCTATCATTTATATGTAACAAAAACATACATTAATCAACAAATATGTGTTGCAGTGGCTCCAAAAAGTATTCGTACACTGCATTATAAGGAAATTCATCTACTTCTGAAATTCTGATTTCAATGAAACTTTATGTGTGTACAGAGCATGGTGTGTCCAGCGTGGAACAATTTTTTTGGCGGAAAAATATCTTTTAAGGGGGCTGATAACGAATCTCAAAGTGTCAAGGATTTTTCACGCTTTGCATACAAACTTTTCTCTGTTCTTTTTTTATGACAGGGCGATAGAGTATTAAAAATTAAACATTTTTTATTTGAAAGGTTTTGCTTCATCTAGTGCCATTACAAAGTTGTCTTTAAAAAATGAGAGAAAACTCAGAAACTTTAACGTTGTTTTCACCCCTTTAACCCTTTGCGCTCGATGGATGACTTGTAGTCATCCAATAATACTAACTTCAAAGATTTTCAAACGTAACATATTTAATAAGATTCACTCATACTGAATTTCATTTGGTTTAGTTAAGCAATACCCTAAACTTTACCTATACGACTATTTAACCCTTTGAGTTCGAAAATCTACAAAATTATCATATGGTAGCTGACAGTCAGCTTTCGAGTGCAAAGAGTTAAAATGGCATTTAGATGAAAAGAAGAGATTAATTCATACGTATACTATTATGATCTACATACCCACAAAGTTTCATCAAATACTTTTATCAGACTCAGAATTTCAGGGTTAAACGAATTTATTTGTGACGTGGTGTACGAATACTTTTTGGAGCCACTGTACACCATAAAACTGTCTAACTACTCACTAGACAAAGGATTCGCATACATCAAATCCACTCTCCCTCTCATACACATAAAACGAACGCTCGCTGATTATACCCATAGCATTAGATCTCTAATTACCTATTACGTAAAGATAAATCTGGATCAAACGTCAATCTTGAGACACGGTCTTCTTTTTGTATCTTTAACACTAGAACTACCAAACCAGTCAAAATGACCAGTTAGTGATTACTTATAGTAAATTTATAAACTAAACGCGTTAAAACTGCTAAAATTTATTATGATTTTCTGCAAAAGGTACAAATGAAGATTTGTTTTATATATATTCGGTGTTTCTTCATATAATTTTCAATTTGACTTGTTCCATGCAAATAAGTATACTTTAATTGTCGGTAGTTCTAGTGTTAAAATGTAATTGGCAGCCAGGTCAAACGTAAAGAATGTTACTTTCGTCTCCACTCTCTGCTCTACATTCGAATTATTGCGAAGCAGGTTGGCGAAAAAAAGAGAAGGACAAAGCTGGGTCCACGGATTTTTGCAGCTGCATATAAATTACAGCTACACTTGCTCTTCCTGCTAGGCTGAACAAGCTAAAAGTAGCCCCTAGTAAAACGTATTGCTGAGAGGAACATAGTTGGGAACGTTTTGCAGATATTGTTCCTTTAAAGCAAAAAATAATTTATACGGAGACGGAATCCTTGAAGTCAGAACACGACGTTACATCGTACCCAATGCTTGCATTAACACGTTCCCTGCCCACGCCGGAAAAAAGCCTTTAAAAAAAGGTATATTTTTAATCCTTTGAGTGCTATGGGCGCATATATGCGCCCAGCGAAAACTATCGCTATGGCCTATGGGCGCACATTTGCGCCCAGCACAAGCCGTCGATATAGACTATGGGCGCACATGTGCGCTTGGCGACGGCTTTGATCATTTACTGCTGTCTTACTGAATTTCTCAAGAAATTATTTTATCATATCCGTGTAACACTCAGAAACAACATACTTTGTTGCTTATCAACAAGAAAAACCGAAATCTCGTTTATTTCGTCAATTTTCGCTATATCTTAAAGTCGTTTCATCTGTTCCCAGACAAATGTTATTGTCGGACGATGCGTATGTTTTATTAGTTTTCCTTGACCGTCCGAAGATATACACGAAGTGTTCAACATGCAATAAATACATTATAATTATCAAATTATGGCGTTTCAAAACTTTACCCTTGGTGAATAAACAATATACATTGAAGATAAAAAGTATTTAAAAAATTGAAAAATATTAATTTTGGAGTGGATAAAGTAACAGTAATTCGATTCTGTATTATATTAAAATTTAATACACCGCCGAACAGTTTCAGATTGCTTGAAAAAGTATTCAGTCCTCAGCGATAGCTATTGCCGGCTGCACGCCGTTGACGCGAAGCGTTTCGGCTCAGAGTATTCAGCAGTCAAAGGGTTAACAATATTTTGTCAAATAAACTAAAACTGATAACTGCTTTTCTGGTTTAAATTTATAAAGAGATATGCCTTTCTTTTAAATTTATGGTTTTTGAATTACTGAAATATTGTGTATTGTACCACAAAAAACATGCTTGTGTCAACCATTAAAAAAATGTGGGGCGTATACGCCCCACGCTGGCCTGAACGGAAAGTCTGAAAAAAAATGTCCGGCAGAGAACGTGTTAAGCAAAAGTTACAGTTCGCAGAGATTTAATCGAGAACTTTGGATTGTCTGTAAAACTGAAAGCTATCATATTCGCCATTTTGTTTGATAATGCTGTTGCACTTTAGATTTTAAAGAATATATTTTAGTCTTTGTTTAACCCTTTGTCATACAAATAAAACGGAATTCGATACGTCTGAAAAATACTATTTAATTTGGCTCAACTGAACGGTTATGTGCAAGTTTAGAAGTGAAACATTTTATTTTGAAATTTGCATTGCTACGTAACGTTTAATCAAGTTGAGAGATAATGTTAATGGACAATAATTAAGTAACATTATAAATGATAGTCAGACTCAAAATTTCAGGGTTAAACGAATTTATTTGTGACATAGTACGAATACTTTTTGGAGCCATTGTATAACCAATTATGCGCTATATAAGTACACACAAATTTTCATTGAATTCAGAATTTCAAGAAATAGAATTTTCAGAAAAAATACGTTCTCCCTGAATGAAAAAATTAACCCTCTATGGGCCCGTGTAATTTTCAGGTTACATGGTAATTTATTGACATTTTAACAAATAATTTGTTTTTTTTTTTTCATAAGGTGGCGTATACATATTAATTATATAATATTCTGTAATGTAAAATTGTTTAAACTGGAAAATTTATTTTCATCTGCATATATAGGATTATAATTGTTGACTTTACATTCCATCAATTTTTTTATATTTAAGGCAAAAATTCGTCCCATAGAGGGTGAATGTGGTTTGGGATATCTCATAAAGAAGTATCAGCGAAATTCACGCGTGATAGTGGGTTTCGGAGAAATTGAATTGCAATTAAATCTTTCGAAGCTTTAACGGTAATTGGATAAATTACTCCAAAACAAAATTTTGTTGCTTTTAATATTGCTTGAAATTGCACTGTGGTTATGACTAAATATATCGATATTGGGAAGCTATAAACTGTGAAAGCGATGCAATCAGCTTGAACAGGTTGCACGAACGATTTCCTGGGTCGAAATCTTTAACAGCCTTACACTAGTGACATTTTTTAAATGTCGCCCGTTTCATTAAGATAATTACAATTAGCTGGTTATTCAAAAAATATTAATTACTTAAATTTATTATTCTACTTATTACCAATTGTATTTGTTTTTCGATTCGAACGATCGATAAATGTGTAAAAATAATATAGCAGAAGAAAGTTTTATTTTGTTTAAGAATATTAACAAAAAGAAAAATTGAATGACAAATGAATTGACTAAGTTATAGAATTTCTTGAATTTAAATTCTATTATATAAACAACTTTTAATGTAAACTTTAAAATAACTTAAAAATTATGAATAAATTTATTTGAAAATAACTTTTAATGTAAACCTTAAAATAACTGAAAAATTATGAACAAATTAACTTGAAAGTAACTTTTAATGTAAATCTTAAAATTACTGAAAAATTATGAATAAATTACTTTAAAAATAACTTTTAATGTAAACTTTAAAGTAACTTAAAAATTATGAATAAATAAACTTAAAAATAACTTTTAATATAAAAGTTGTTAACCATTGACGATTACTGAATACTCAAATAGAAATAGAGAAATAAAATTGCAGTCACTGTACATACCATCCAAATAGTGTTAACTGTATAAGAAGAGGACGTCGATTAATTTAAGGGTAATTTTGTTGAAGTATAACTAATGTTATGTTAAAAAATGGATCGTTACAGTGGTTTCGTTCATTAGTTCGTCAGATTATTCTATTATGCTGTAATTGCGCTGATAACTTCATCCTGTAATTTTCTTTCATCGAATCGTTTACATTCTTATACCTCGAATCCTACGCATGCTAATTCCGAGACCGAAACGTGTAGTAATCAGCATAACGTTTCCATAATACTGACATCTCAGATGATTGCATCGTCTTACTAGATTAATGTATTTGCAAAATTATTGCTGTCTATTTATCTATTGCACAGTTGTACGAAAGAAAGCATATTACATTATTTTAAACTGAAGTATTGAACATTTAACAGTTTTATTTTTACATTAACTTGTAAATCGTTAGTTATTTCGAGAAGGGCTGTTTCTTTTGTGAAAGTGTCTACCTTTTCATTTGAGTGTATTCCGATATACTGTAACTCGCGAAAATATTCGGACACTAGTATAGATTTAAGTTTTATGTTTTGTGTTTTAATTAAATACACATAGTACGTAAAAAAAAACGTTGCATTATGATAAAGTATAGCTTTTAGATAACAAAAATGCAAAGACGTTTTATTTTACTGGTACGGTTATTTAAATATTAGAAAGGAAACGAAGGTTGGATTCGGTGTTCAATCTTCCAATGATGGGCCTATAAAGCTTGTGCTAACACCATAGAGTGCTCAAACAACTATATTTGTGACTATTGTGAATTATTTTGAAGTTGTACCACATTTGTATTAGTTTTTGTGCTATGTCCAGCACTAGGTGCCACTTATTGTGTCCTAAGAATCATATACCAACGAATAATATTGTTTTCAGCTTAAAATCTTAATAATGTTCACAATTTTGTCTTATAATTTTTGATTATTTTGTATCATTGACTGGTGATTCGTACATAAAGAATAAATGTAGGAATACGATCGAGTGGATGTGAGTTTAGGAAAATCTGAAGAGTGCTTGAGTTCAGCGATAGTCGTGTGAACGTAGAATGTTTGTACTCGAGTGTTTCTAAGGCGCGAAAGATGAGCACTTGAGAAAACGTCGTGACTGAGAAATTTTGGGTGAACGTGACTGAATGCATGGAGTGAGAAAGGTTTAGAATTTGAAAGGAAGGAAGTGAGTGTTTGGAAGAATGTATGATGGGGAGAATGCGAGCACAGGGCAAAAAGAGTTTGACTGTGAATGCAGAAAGTGTCTGACTAACGAAGCAGAAAGAGTTTGATTGTGAACGTAGAAAGAGTGTGATTCCAATATTTAAATAATCATACCTGTAAAATAAAATGTTTTTGTGTTTTAATTATCTAAAAATTATATTTCATCATAATGTAACGTTTTTTTTATGTGTTTTGTATATTTAATTAAAATACAGCAGATAAAAGTTAAATCTATACGGGTGTCTGAATATTTTTACGAATCTAAGCTCAAACGGACTAAATTCTTCACACTTTTCTCCAAGCCTGGTTCCAAACCGTGATTTGCACATCATACTCTCTCTAGAGATTTCATTAGCTTGGTAAATAGACTTCGTGTAAATCACTACCAACTGACTGCATCTCTACATAAAATTAATCTCGCCAGTGATCCTAAATGTCAGCGTGGTTATCCGGAACGGGATTTGAATTACGTGATATGACACTGTCCTGTGTACGATACTGGGGGAAGTGACATGATTCTGAAACATTGCAATCGGGGATTCTTCCCTCCTAATACGATAGATGCCTTTCTAGTTAAACCGAACAATATGCCCTTACTAGATATACATAACTACACTCCCAGCCAAAAAAATAGAACATATGGGCTATTTTTAACCAGTTAAGTGTGTTTGACGACTATATCCGTCATGGAGATATGGCAAAATTTTGTGGCATGACGACTATATCCGTCATGGAGATATGGCAAAATTTTGTGTCATGACAACTATATCCGTTATGGAGATATGACAAAATTTTGTGTCATGACGACTATATCCGTCATGGAGCTATGGCAAAATTTCGTGTCATGACGACTATATCCGTCATGGAGATATGGCACAATTTTGTGTCATGACGACTATATCCGTCATGGAGATATGGCAAAATTTTGTGTCATGACGACTATATCCGTCATGGAGATATGGCAAAATTTTGTGTCATGACGACTATATCCGTCATGCGTAAAATTTTGTTACAATTTGATATTTAAATTGTAATTTTGGCGAAAACTAAATTATATTCGTAAAGTTTAATATGTTTAAAATGTTTACAGGTCAACACGAAATAAAAAAAGACAAATGAAAATTATAAATAATTTAAATTGGATTTATAACTATATCCGTCATCGCCTGATTATCGCGACACACACTGGGGTTGCTTTGTAAAAAGGTCACCACACTTAACTGGTTAATTTTAACACTAGGTTTACGGGATCCGTCGATTTGACGCAAAATTTGTAAAAACAATTACTACTATTCTTAGGAATTTTTGTAAACTTTTATTGATGGAGTGATACAAATACACCCTTATCTATTTCCTCGTCAGCTTTGCAATTTAAAATTCTGTGTGATGTGTACCCATTTCTTAATAAATATGAATACATAAGAGATATTAATCGTCTAATAATACTAACTTCAAAAATTAAAAAATTAAAAATATTTACTAACATTCACCTATATTAAACTTCTTTTAGTTTAGTTAAGTAGTACACTAAAATTTACATGTATCACTACTTACCCTTTCAGTATAACTAATAAACAAACTAACTAAAGTCTGAAAATTTCAAAAATTATTATTTGGTGACTGACAGTCACCTCTTGAGGGCAAAGGGTTATTTATGTAGAGGTACCGAATGCGTGAGTGAGATGTGTGTGAGTGTGTTAGTATATTGATTAGTGTTTGTCATTTATTCTTTCCCGATTAGCCTTCTCGAATCTTCGATGCTTCTTACTCCCACCGGTTATCCTCAGCTCTGCAATTTAAAATTCTGTGTGATGTGCACCTATTTCTTAATGCATATGATTATTACAAATAGATGTACAAGAAACATTTGTCAATCTAGTGTTAAGGTAATACATATAGAATTTTTCAATTTTAATGAATGAAATGTAATATTATTATTGTAAAATAAGGGTCTCGATTGAAAGATAAAAGAATTCCTCTACTTTTGATATCTATCTCAGAAAACGGTTAAAATACCACATATAAAATGATGGCACATATGGATTATCTTTAATTTTAAGGTGACGTGTGTAGAATTTTGCACTGTTAATAAATGAAATTGAAATATTATTATTGTAAAATAAGGGTCTCGATTGAAAGATAAAAGAATTCCTCTACTTTTGATGTCTATCTGAGAAAACGGTTAAAACATCACATATAAAATGATGGCACATATGGATTATCTTTAATTTTAAGGTGACGTGTGTAGAATTTGCACTGTTAATAAATGAAATGGAAATATCAGTATTCTAAATAAAGGCCTCGTTGAAAGGCAAATAAAATGTTGCTACCTTTGCTGTCTATCTAAGAAAATGGTTAAAATACCACATATAAAATGATAGCACATATGGATTATCTTTAATTTTAAGGTGACGTATATAGAATTTTTCACTGTTAATAAATGAAATGGAAATATTATTATTCTAAAATAAAGGCCTCGTTTGAAAGGCAAATAAAATGTTGCTACCCTTGGTGTTTAGCTGAGAAAACGGTTAAAATACCACGGACAAAATGATAGTACATATGGATTATCTTTAATTTTAAGGTGACGTATATAGAATTTTTCACTGTTAATAAATGAAATGGAAATATCATTATTCTAAAATAAAGGCCTCGATTGAAAGGCAAATAAAATGTTGCTACCCTTGGTGTTTAGCTGAGAAAACGGTTAAAATACCACATATAAAATGATAGCACATATGGATTATCTTTAATTTTAAAGTGACGTATATAGAATTTTTCACTGTTAATAAATGAAATGGAAATATTATTATTGTAAAATAAGGGTCTCGATTGAAAGATAAAAGAATTCCTCTACTTTTGATGTCTATCTGAGAAAACGGTTAAAACATCACATATAAAATGATGGCACATATGGATTATCTTTAATTTTAAGGTGACGTATATAGAATTTTTCACTGTTAATAAATGAAATGGAAATATTATTATTCTAAAATAAAGGCCTCGTTTGAAAGGCAAATAAAATGTTGCTACCCTTGGTGTTTAGCTGAGAAAACGGTTAAAATACCACGGACAAAATGATAGCACATATGGATTATCTTTAATTTTAAGGTGACGTATATAGAATTTTTCACTGTTAATAAATGAAATGGAAATATCATTATTCTAAAATAAAGGCCTCGATTGAAAGGCAAATAAAATGTTGCTACCCTTGGTGTTTAGCTGAGAAAACGGTTAAAATACCACGGACAAAATGATAGCACATGTATAAAAAAGAGTTAAAGGGGTTTTGACTTTTAAAAGCGAAAAGTAGTTTTTCATAGATTTTTGAATTCTAGATTCGAATCTGCCGAAAAAATTGTATCTCGCATCAGTTGTTATAGATATTTGAAAATAGAAATGCAAAAAAGTCCGATTTTTGCCAGATTTGCGAGAGTATATCTCGAACAGTGGTAGTATCATATAATACAATTCTTGTTCTGCAAAACCAAATTTGATTTGTCATTATACATATTTTGGTTGTCAAGATGTATCAATTTAAAGTTATTCTGTTTCAATCGACCAGCCATACAAAACTTTGCTCTACTAAACTAAATTGTTAAAATTACCTACATGAAAGGTTTATTCTTGAGGTTTTAGCCACGTTTTCGGAACCTGGAACCACTATGAGTTTGGTTGAATTTGACTTTGCTCGGCCGTATTTTACATTTTACTGTTTCGTTCGAATGGGGTAGAAAGATTATTGGAAACTAAAAAAAAAAAACTACTACTCTTGCGAGAGTATATCTCGAACAAAGCTTTTTTCCAACATTTATATTTATTGTGTCATATATTACAATTCTTGTTTTCTAAAACCAAATTTAATTTGTCATTATACATCTTCTAGTTGTCGAGTTATATAAATTTAATGTTTATTAATTCTGTTTTAATCAATTAGCCATAACTATGTTTTTACTAATAAGCATAAAAAATGGACTAACTTTAAATTGATATATCTCGGCAACATAAAATCGTGTAAAAACAAATTACGTTCAGTTTTGTAAAAGACAAATAAATAACAACACACAAATACATATATTAATAATTATAACAGCTTGTGTAATAAGTCTCAAAAATATATATCTATTGATTACGGTTAATGTTTTGCGACTGACTCCCCCTCGCGAAATAATTCTCGTGCTGTCATGGCGATGTGTGCTTTTCCTCTAGATACGTCACACCTAATTAGTTCCGCGAAATTTAAAGCTAGACCGCACGGAAAGCCATTTCCAAGATTTCTGCCAACCAAATACTTTTTCCCAACTAACACGGAATTTATTCACTGCCTTATTTTCAATAATAAACGAAAATTTGTTTTATTTTTCTTTCTATTTACTTTATATAAGACATGTTGATATCAATATTATTCGAGAAAATTGGATGAGACTTTTTTAACTAACACAAAAGCTGTAATAGAATAATACTCCAAGTATAATTTTTCTTTGTTTTTCTCTTATTCTCACTTTTACTCTCTTTGTCTCTCTCTCTCTCTCTCTCACTTTCTCTATCTATCTATCTATCTATCTCTTTCTTTCTTTCTCCCTCCCTCATTCTCATTCTCTTTCCCCTCAATTCTCTCTATCCCTCATTCTCTCTCTCTTTCACTTTCTATCCCTCATTCTCTCTCTCTTTCACTCACTATCCTTCATTCTCTCTCTCTCTTTCACTCCCTCCCGCTCATTCTCTCTCTCCCCTCATTCTCTTTCCCCCAATTCTCTCTATCCCTCATTCTCTCTCTCTCATTCTCACTCTCGTTCTTTTTCTCTCTCTCTCCTCAATACTCTCTTATTGCTCTCAATGTAATTTGAGAAATTAACATATATCTTTCCGACACATTCATCACCAGAGGACTCTTCTTCTGTACCAATTACTTAACATAAAAATTCCTAATTATATATTTCACATCCACGGCATCATGCAGTCGTATAACATAATTATTCCACGTCCATGCATATTTAAACAACACAATATCACATTCACTGTTTCCAACAAACAATCTCACAAGACAAATTTAAGTTTCACATGTGTTTTACATTCACAATATATCACTTTTAATCTCAGAATTGCAGTATTTCTGGGTAATTTTGTATTGATTTACTCATAAACATAATAGGTACAATGGACTCCAGAAATAAACTTTCCCTTTCCAACGTACTCATCCTTTAATTAAATAATCGATATCTGCCCCTTTACTTATCCCTTGCTTATCCTATTACTCACCTGAACCTCTACCTAACTACCTCATCTTTCGACAACCCTTGCGCCCAATATAATTATCACTTTCCCAATCCCAAATCCTATACCTTTCACATCGTTTCTACCAAAAATTCAGACTCGTTCGCATCGTAGCAAAAAGAACTGTTGGAAGAGAATTAATGTGCAGGAATTAAATAAGTGAACGATTCTTATAAACTGCTTAATTATTTATTAGAACTTTATGAAATTTTAACTACTGACTTCTATGGCTGTTAGTTGACGGCTGACTTCACGACAGGTGTCTTTGAGTAATGAATTTAATTGTTCTCATTAGGTGGCGTCATCGTTGCTCTTGGCTATATGTACAGTAGCGAAAAAAAGTTTAAGACGACAGAAGAATGTAAAACATAATTTTATGGTTCGCAAATATTGTTTATCTATTCATTTATATAGTTATTATAGTAGAACACTATTTATTGATTAGCATAGAATGCAAATTTTATTTATACTATTATTTTTTATTAATTTATTAATTTACAGTAGCATATAAAGGTTTAAAACGACAGGAGAATGTAAAACATTATTTTATGGTTCGTAAGTATAATTTATCTATTCATTTATATGGTTATTATAGTAGAATACTATTTATTGATTAGCATAGAATACAAATTTTATTTATATTGTTATTTCTTATTAATTAATTAATTTACAGTAGCAGATAAAAGTTTAAAACGACAGAACAATGTAAAACATAGTCTTATGGTTCTTAAATATTGTTTATCTATTCATTTATATGGTTATTATAGTAGAACACTATTTATTGATTAGTATAGAATGCAAATTTTATTTATATTGTATTTTTTATTAATTAATTAATTTACAGTAGCAGATCAAAGTTTAAAACGACAGAACAATGTAAAACATAGTCTTATGGTTCTTAAATATTGTTTATCTATTCATTTATTATTATAGTTATTATAGTATATGGGTTATTATAGTAGAACACATGTATAGGTTATTATAGTAGAACACTATTTATTGATTAGTATAGAATGCAAATTTTATTTATACTGTTATTTTTATTAATTTATTAATTTACAGTAGCATATAAAGGTTTAAAACGACAGGAGAATGTAAAACATTATTTTATGGTTCGCAAGTATAGTTTATCTATTCATTTATATGGTTATGGTAGCAGACAAAATTTTAAGACAACAGGACAATGTAAAACATAATTTTATGGTTTGCAAATATTGTTTATCTATTCATTTTTATCGTCATTATTGCAGAATACTATTTACTGATTAGTATAGAATACAAATCTTATTTATACTGTTATTCCTATTAATTAATTAATTTATTTTCTTTCACCCTTTGGTCTTAAGCTTTTGTTCGCTACTGTACATATGTACATGTTTCTATTAAAAATATACTATACATATTATTAAAAATATACTATCTAGGTACTCGAAAACTCGTGTAGTGTATTTCGGAGTACAATAAATTATGTTGAACAGAATACGGAAAAGGTGAAGGGTGTGTTTCGCAAACACCGTTCGATTTTTTTCGTCACGCGATGTCAGCCATATGATCCAATTCGTCGAAGATATTGTTTCGATCGATAATAGAAACACTTGTGCACCATTTTTATAATTGTGTTGGAAAAGATAAGCTTGTAAGGACTGTAACTGTTGAAATATACGTGATTTTGTATTATTGTGAGAGAGTGAGAGTAAAGTTCGCCGTTGAATTTGCCGTGAAGTCGGAATGTGCGTTGAGTGTGCTGGGAGCCCTGTGTTACATACTTGCATGCAAGATTACAAGTGCCTCTCGATTTTCGCACAATTTGCTATTCGCAAATTTTTAAAAATTCAACTTTTTAAGACTTTGCGGTATTATTTATAATAGTTTTATAAATTCACTGTGGTGAAGCTTCCAAAATTTACTATGATTTTCTGCAGAAAGTATAAGTAAAAATTTGTTTTCTATGTATTCAATATCTTTTCATGTAATTTTCAATTTGATCTCTTCCATGCAAATAAATACACTTTAATCGTGGGTAGTCCAAGTGTTAAAGGTGCATTAACTACCAGAGCAGTCAAAATGACCAAGTAGTGATTATTTATAGCAACCTTATAAATTCACTGTGGTAAAGTTTCCAAAATTTCCTATGATTTTCTACAGAAAGCATAAATAAAAATTTATTGTCTATGTATTCAATATCTTTTTATGCCATTTTCAATTTAATCTCTTCCATTTAAATAAGTACACTTTAATTGTCGGTACTTCTAGTGTTAAAGGTGCATTATCTACCAGGGCAGTCAAAATGGCCAATTGGTGATTATTCACAGCAACCTTATAAATTCACTGTGGTGAAGAAGCTTCCAAAATTTACTATGATTTTCTGTAGAAAGTATGAATAAAAATTTGTTTTCTATGTATTCAATATCTTTTCATGTAATTTTTAATTTGATCTCTTAGATGCACATGAGGAGATTTAAAAAAGTATGCATTAACACCACGCCACTTGGAGATTTACATAGCTGTTTATTTATGTTTCCCGAATTTTCCTTCGTTTTTTCGATCTTATTACTGCACTTCGTTGGTGATACCATTTTACTGCTGCCGATAAGCTTTCATAGTACAGGCGCCCTTCGATTTTCGCACAATTCGCTGTTTCGCACATTTTTAAAAATTCAACCTTTTAACACTATAACTACCAGAGCAGTCAAAATGGCCAATTGGTAATTACTCATAGCAACCTTATAAATTCACTGTGGTCAATCTTACAAAATTGACTGATTTTCAGAAGATATAAATAAAGATTACTTTTCTATGTATTTGATATTTTTTCATGTAATTTCCAATTTAATTTCTTCCATGCAAATAAATACACTTTAATTGTGGGTAGTCCAAGTGTTAAAGGTGCATTAACTACCAGTGCAGTCGAAGTGGTCAATCATGCTTCCAAAGTTTTACTATGATTTTCTGCAGAAAGTATAAGTGAAAATTTGTTTTCTATGTATTCAATATCTTTTCAGTTAATTTTCAATTTAATCTCTTCCATGCAAATAAATACACTTTAATTGACGGGTAGTCCAAGTGTTAAAGGTGCATTAACTACCAGTGCAGTCGAAATGGTCAATCATGCTTCCAAGATTTACTATGATTTTCTGCAGAAAGTATAAATAAAGATTTGTTTTATATCTATTCAATATCTTTTCAGGTAATTTTCAATTTGATCTCTTCCATTTAAATAAGTACACTTTAATTGTCGGTACTTCTAGTGTTAAAGGTGCATTAACTACCAGAGCAGTCAAAATGGCCAATTGGTGATTATTCATAGCAGTCTTACAAATTCACCGTGGTAAAGCTTCCAAAATTTACTATGATTTTCTGCAGAAGATATAAATAAAGATTTGTTTTCTATGTATATTCAATATATTTTCATGTAATTTTCAATTTGATCTCTTCCATGCAAATAAGCACACTTTAACCGTCGATAGTTCTAGTGTTAAGCCTTTGCGATCGGATGTCCCCTCTGAGAGGACATCGTGAGTCGAGCAGGCTACTGAACTGCCCCCCCTCAGGGGACATCAGACTTTAGCCACCAGACTACAATGTTGTTCCAATCAATACTTTAAAACACAGTTTTTGATGCATATTTTTTAACATCTCTCTACTTTCGAACATTCAACATTCGCACACACTTTCGGAAACCAATTGCGTGCGAAAGTCGAGGGGTGCCTGTATTCCAAAAAATATAACGACTAAGACGCTCTTTATTTTACAAATATTGGGTTGGAGGGAAAGTTCTGTCGTATTTTCCGTTTCCGTTAATTCATGTGGAACCCAAACACTTTGCTTTTACACAAACCCATGAGATTTAATGTGATCTCCAACAGTTGTATGATGAACGCCAAACTCTTCTGCAATTTCTCGACTTGTTAAACGTGGATTATTTTCCAACACGGATCGCAAAACATCATTATCGATCTTGGATGGTCGTCCAGATCGATCACTTTCTTAGAGGCTCAGATCCCCGGAACGAAATTTGCTAAACCATCTTTGACAAGTACGAACATTTACAATATCTTTTCCAAATACCGCACATAAATTCTTACATGCAACCGATGCTTTGCTTCCTTTTTGGAATTCATACAAAATGCAGTGTCGTGAATGCACTTTATCTACTGACATGTTTTTCACTTCAAATATCACAAGTAAATGATGAACGGTAAAAAAGGACTCCTTTTATATTATACAGCAGGTAAAAGAACAAAAAAGATTCCCAATGACTCGCTAGCCAGATGTTTTTTTTATTTACAAGAAAAATTACCTGCCTATTTAAAATACGACAGAACTTTTCCTCCAACCCAATACAATGTGATTTAAAATTAGAAACACTAATTATATTCACTACCGTAAGAATGTTTAATTCGTCCTAATTTCTCTCAATTCTTTGGCGAATTCGATCTGGTTGTTGAATCGCGTGGAAAGAACTCGGTTTCGTAGATTACTATCGCTACGAACTTTCTGAAGAATTTCAGGAAACCGGATATTTCGGTTCAGTCACATTTTTCAAGACTGAACTTCCTCCTTTGTCATCAACAGTTCAACCTAGATCCAAGAGTTGGCTGCGTATAAGACTTCAATCGGTCACATCCTTGACATTTTTAGAAAAAGAATGAGCTTCAGAGTGGGAAAACGACATATATTTAACAAAAAGCAATTTACATTATACGTTATACCACAAATTCAAAAAATTGTCTTGATATCTCATTTTTTGTTATTCATCTCGAAAACACGAGGTCGAAAATGCTACTCAATTGCAGATAAAAACACTAAATGTTACGGTTATTACGAAATTAACATTATTTATTATTTAGTAAAATAATTAGCCTTCCTAGTGTGTGAGGTCACTTCGTGTATGTAATTACTATTATTAAAAATTCAGAATTAATTTATTACCGAATTATGTCAAAATAATAAATTTAACAATTGTTTTAATTAGTACTAAAATATGTTTTTAACGAACTGAAATTCAATTTTTATATAAAAATTTCTGTATTTTTTCGAAACCATAATTTTTCAAAATTATAGTCACATGAGTAGACATACTTTTATGAAACTTAATTTGCTTGAAGCTAATTATTTATGAGAAATATTTAAAAAACATCTTGTAACTTTGTACTGATAATCGTACCAATTAGTTATCATTAGAAATTTAAGAGAAATATTTCTAAATATTTCCAAGCAAAATTATTTGTACAAAATATTTGTAAACTAATTCAATAGCTTTCTTACAAAAGATTAGAAGAAACTTTAAAGTAAAAGTGTATTTGTAAGCCAGATTTTCATAAACAGATGTATAACCGCAGCATACTAATCATTTTTAATTATTTTCATTATTTATACTTATTTACTCCCAGTAGAAGAAATCGAATATTAAATAAATAAAATATCTGCAGTATAACTGTTATTAAATTTCCAACAGAGTTGCAATAAATAAATAGTCTGGATGTACAAGTTATTCACGTGTAACTTAAACAAAAAATACATACAGTGACGAGAAAATATTCGGATACCAGTATAGATTTAACTTTTATTTTCTGTATTTCAATTAAATATACAAAGCACATGAAAGAAACGTTACCTTATGATAAAGTATAAAAGTTAGATAATAAAAATGTAAAAGCATTTTATTTTACAAGTCAGATTATTTAAATATTGGAAAGGAAACGAAGAAATCGCTGATTTTCAGGTCGTAGAAATATTTGCATACTTAAAATAAATTAAATATGGAGTATTTATAAAACTTAAGTACTGGGCTTGATATTTCCATCGTACTAAAACATGTTTTATGTTGTTTAACATGATAACAATTATTTCTTGCTAATTTAAAATTAATTTTATTCCTAATTTAAACCAATTGTGCATTTTCCTTTAGTGTGTAAGTTTGAATATATTGCAAATTCATATATTAAATAAATTAAAATACTGAGTTGTTTACAAACTCATGTCATGATCATTTTTATACAAGGAATTGTGACTCCTGAAAAATAAAAAAATAACTTATATACTATGGAAAAGTAATCAATCCATCTAAAATACTCAAACATGTTTTATGTTGTTTAACATAATAAAAATTATTTTTGTTAATAATATTCTTTATGTTTTATTTCTAATTTAAACGAGATGATCATTTTTCTCTAGTTTGTAAGTTTGAATATAATGCAAATTTCTATATTAAATAAATTAAAATATTGAGTTCTTTGCAAATGTATGATCATTTTTATACAAGGAATTGTGACATCTGAAAAGTAAAAAATAACTTACATACCAGAGAAAAATAATCAATTCACCTAAAGTAAGAATAAAACATCCAGCGTATTATTAACAAAAAATAACTTTTATCGTGTCAAGCTAAAAAAAAATATGTTTTAATAAGATAGAAATATTAAACTGAATTTTTATACTTAAGTTTTATCAAAATTCGCTATTTTACTCAGTTTACCTTAAGTTTGTTAAGTGTTCGAATATTTCTACTACCTGAAAATCAGCGATTTCTTCGTCTCCTTTCCAATATTTAAATAACTGTGCGTATAAAATAAAATGTTGTTACATTTCTGTTATCTGAAAACTGTACCGTATTATAACACAATGTATTTTTTAATTGTTTTGTATATTTAATTAAAATATAGAACATAAACGTCAAATCAATACTGTTGTTCGAGTAGCTTCGAGATTTGCCGTATACGCGTTGATTTGTGTGTATTAATTAAGGCACAGAGTAAGGTGGAATGGTCGCCAAATTACATTGGACGAGTCAGCAGTCGTTTAAGTTGACGTCCCATTTCTTGCGACTCGAATGTGGATTGAGGTGTCGACAGAAGCCGGTGAAAAAGTCGAGCGAACGAGAGGAAGACGGAAGGAGAAAAGAAAGAAACCTATGGAATGGAGGAAGTCGGAGAAAAAGACAGGCATGTAATCTTCCCCGGTGCAATATTGTCGCTATGGAAGTACTATAGGAAAATTCTACTTTAACAGGTTTAGTAGAGCGAGGGATGGGATTCAGGTGCGAACAAAATAAAAGTGAAGTGATTAGAATATTTATAAATATATATTTAAAATAATTTAACAATAACAACTTAAACGATTTTACCACTTAGCAACTACTAAGTTCAGAATCACACTCTTTTGCCTTCAAAATTACACTCTTTCTGCCTTCACAGTCAAACTCGTTCTTCCACGTCATATTTTCTTCCAAGCACTAGTTACCTTTCATTCTAATTGTCAACCCTTCTGTTGACAGTCAGTCGTGTACAAGTAGCCATAGCAAATACAGTGTGTCACAAGTCAGAAATATATATATAGGAAATTCTACTTTTATTTATTTAGTAGATTGAGAATGGTAGGGCTTAGGTGTGAATAGAATAAAGTGAACAGCTTAGAATATTAATAAATCTATATTTAAAATAATTTAACAGTAACAATTTAAACGACTTTACAACTTAGCAACTACTACGTGCAGAATCACACTCTTTCTATGTTCACAATCAAACTCTTTCTGTCTCGTTAGTCAGATGCTTTCTGTCTTCATAGTCAAACTCTTTCTGCTCTGTGCTCGCGTTTTCCCCATCATATATTCTTCCAAACACTCATTTCCTTCCTTTCAAATTCTAAACCTTTCTCACTCCATGCATTCGGTTACGACCACCTAAAATTCCTCAGTCGCGACGTTTTCTCAAGTGCTCATCTTTCACGCGTTAGAAACACTCGAGTACAAACATTCTACGTTTACACGGCTATCGCCTAACTCAAGCACTCTTCAGATTTTCCTAAACTTGCATCCATTCGAACGCATTCCTACATTTATTCTTTATGTACGAATCACAAGTCAATGATACAAAATAATCAAAAATAATAAGACAAAACTGTGAACATTATTAAGATTTTAAGCTGAAAATAATATTATTCGTTGGTATATGATTCTTAGGACACAATAAGTAGCACCTAGTGCTGGATATAGCCCAAAAACTAATACAAATGTGGTACAACTTCAAAATAATTCACAATAGTCACAAATATAGTTGTCTGAGCACTCTATGGTGTCAGCACAAGCTTTATGGGCCCATCATTGGAAGATTGAACACCGAATCCAATCTTCGTCTGCGACTAATGCTCTAATGGTAATCATAAACCTACGCCAAGTTAAGGTTTTTAGATCTGATTCAGACGAATTACTTCCTGCCGTATATTATGTCTGTCTTCGCTACTTGGAAAAGCAAGGACAGATGTACAGGGTGTTCCCGAGTTAAATCGTCAAACTTTAGATATGTATTGAAGATCCTAAAGTAAACAAATTTTTCCTCTAGAAGCATGCTCGCAAATGCTTCCTTCAAGTTGAAAAGTCGTTTAAGTTGTTACTATTAAATTGTTTTAAATATATATTATTAATAATCTAAGCATTTTACTTTGTTTTGTTCACAGCTGAGATGATCCATCATTCACTATACTAAAATTGTTAAAGTAGAAATTTCTTATACAAATAGACGTTTTATGTTTCTACTTATTCAAGAAGAACTTTAACTGTCTGCTACTGAAGGAACTTTCTCTAATCCTTGTTGAAATGTATTGTATGGAATCAGTTTTATTTTATTTATTAGAATAAACGGACGAATTGCTCATTGAACGAGAAATTGTATATAATACACAGTGTCATCATATAACCGCAATAAAAGCAATCACAACTGAGTGTGATCTACGACTGAAAACGCATGTAGGGCTGATTGCCTGCATTTACAAATTGAACCCGAGAAAAGATCCGGTCCAATGAGGTCACACACTCCAGAGATAGGGTCACAGTGACCTTACATTATTTCCAATTCAAATCTAAGTATAGACAGCTGGCTGAACTCATTTGGTTTTAGTGATAAGAAGAATACATTATTGTAGAAAATCTATTTTTCAATAGCATTAAACTGGATTTTGGAAAGAAAAGATGTATCCAATGATTTTAAATTATTAGTTGCGCTTTTGGTTTTATTTTCTTCTTTATATGCTTCTAATTTATTTGATTACGTTTTTCAATTATTTTCTTTCAAAACTCATTTTCAGACGCATATACAAAATAATTGTTATTTCAATACTTTTTTTTCGGTAAGATTCATTAAATAAAAAATTAACTTTTATTTGTAGTATTTATAGTATATATAGTGTAGTATTTATATATATATATTTATAGTATCCAGTTATTATTAAATTTAAAAGGAGTTTCTCAAAAAATAGGTTAAAAAATATTATTTCTTAGTTATTCTGATTACGAATAATTATTATAAATGATAATAAATTTGTCTAGCTACCAGCAATTATTATTGATGAACGTAGCTTCATTTTTGTTATCGATAACGATTATATTCAATGATAAAGATTTTTAGTTCTTTTCGTATATTGTTCTTGGCAGTAAAAGTTTTTCTGGTTACATTCGAGCATCGTCGATTATTATTAAAATTATTGATAATTAATACTTATCAACAACATAAAATAAATTCTAGAATTTATATATTTTATTGAGGAAATAAATGGTATTTGATGATAAAGATTTTTAGTTCCTTTCGTATATTGTTATTGGCAGTGAAAGTTTTTCTGGTTACATTCGAGCATCGTCGATTATTATTAAAATTATTGATAATTAATACTTATCAACAACATGAAATAAATTCTAGAATTTATATATTTTATTAAGGAAATAAATGGTATTTGATGATAAAGATTTTTAGTTCCTTTCGTATATTGTTGTTGGCAGTGAAAGTTTTTCTGGTTACATTCGAGCATCGTCGATTATTATTAAAATTATTGATAATTAATACTTATCAACAACATGAAATAAATTCTAGAATTTATATATTTTATTGAGGAAATAAATGGTATTTGATGATAAAGATTTTTAGTTCCTTTCGTATATTGTTATTGGCAGTGAAAGTTTTTCTGGTTACATTCGAGCATCGTCGATTATTATTAAAATTATTGATAATTAATACTTATCAACAACATGAAATAAATTCTAGAATTTATATATTTTATTGAGGAAATAAATGGTATTTGATGATAAAGATTTTTAGTTCCTTTCGTATATTGTTATTGGCAGTGAAAGCTTTTCTGGTTACATTCGAGCATCGTCGATTATTATTAAAATTATTGATAATTAATACTTATCAACAACATAAAATAAATTCTAGAATTTATATATTTTATTGAGGAAATAAATGGTATTTGATGATAAAGATTTTTAGTTCCTTTCGTATATTGTTATTGGCAGTGAAAGTTTTTCTGGTTACATTCGAGCATCGTCGATTATTATTAAAATTATTGATAATTAATACTTATCAACAACATGAAATAAATTCTAGAATTTATATATTTTATTAAGGAAATAAATGGTATGAAAATAGCATTAAACAAGGAATAGAATAAAAGATATTTTCCAATAATTCTATTAATTCTATTGACGCGGGTATTAATATTTTTAGCTAGGTACCTATATATTAATATTTGTCATGTAAATTCTTCATTTAGTTTTACAAACGTAGGTTTTTATTAATTTTACTACCTGCTATTCAAGTTAGCATGGAAAGACTCTTCAAGATTCACCTCTTAAACAGGTGCAGTAGGCAATTGATGCAAATTACCCGTATAAAATTTAACGTTTGTAAAATTAAATGCGAAATAGCAGTAACCAAAAATCTTTGTCGCAATACATAATGCTTATGGGTAACCAAAATAAAATTTACATAATTGATAACGATTCCTTGCAAAGCTTTTAATCATTTATAATGATATAATACTTGCACCATAACTGTGACAACTTGTTTTATGTTTAATAATGATACAGTAGAACGTCGATTATCCAAATTAATTGGGGAATGGATTCATCCGTATAAATAGTTGTTTCGATAATCAGTCCAAGTGTTTTGTACGTCGGTTTAGCTGCGAGATCAGTTTATTGCTCCCGAAATACTTCCTTCTACTTCTATAATTTCTTCTATAAAAATATTTGATTGTCATTTGTCAGCTCATTGTGTACTTCAAAATCATGCCAAAAACATTTTAAGGCTATAGAGACTTGTTTATTTGTAAATAATTAAATTAAAAATTTTTTGCAATTTTGGGTGATATGACTAGCCAAGTACCAGAAGAGGCACATATCCGACATTGCATGTTTTTTGATTTTCGCAAGGGTAGTAACTCAACAGTTGCTACCAAAAACATTTGCGATGTAAACCCAAATGGATTAGACATTCGTAAATGCTAAAGGTGGTTTGTTTTGTTCAAAACCGGTAATTTTGACCTTTTCGATTGTTTTGTATGTCGGTTCAGCTGCGAGACCGGTATATTGCTCCCGGCTTTTTCGTAATCGCCTTGTGTTGAATTGAAATTAACCAAAGTCGCGGAGATGCGCTAAATGCTACGCGTGTTAGGGATGGGCAGCAAGGGTACTTGGATTAAATAAGAACAACTCGAGGTCCGCTTTCTATAAATTCCTCTGAATGACTAACTTTATTCTTTACTGGTTGTCCTTACACTCCTAGGTTCGGGGGTCGGTCCGAAAATTACCTGCCCCCGACTGGTACACCTTTAGGTGGGGAGGTACAAATTAAATAATGCTTTTTCCCTAATCCGACACCTTGTATGGAGATAGGTTTTTCTCTTGATGAGGTTGATATTAGGAGTTGGTTAGGTGTCAAATTGAACACGATACAGTTGAATTGAGTGTTTATAATAGTTGTATTCTCTTGATGAGTTGTGTCTCTTGATGAGTTGTGCTCTGATTTGTGTTTGTTCTGTGTGTCTCTTAGCGTTTGTTTTATATATATATATATATATATACAGGGTGTTCGGACAGCCCTGGGCTTAAATTGAAAGAGTAACTCCCTGAGACATTCTAAGACGAAAATCAAGAGTAACGATTTTGCGTTTGAGGCTTTGTTTACGAGTTATAACTAGTTAAAGATATCGTTTAATCCGGACCGTTCGACGCTTGAGAGCGGGTAACCGAGGCAACTCGGTCGGTAACGTCGCTGAGTCCACAGTGATGCTCAAGCGTCGAACGGTCCGGATTAAACGATATCTTTAACTAGTTATAACTCGTAAACAAAGCCTCAAACGCAAAATCGTTACTCTTAATTTTCGTCTTAGAATGTCTCAGGGAGTTACTCTTTCAATTTAAGCCCAGGGCTGTCCGAACACCCTGTATATATTTTTTTTTATGTGAGTGTTTAACGTCGCATCGACTACCAGGTCATTAGCGACGGGTTCAATAGTGGGTTAGATTTTGTTAGTTAGATAGGAGTCGAATAGATATTCCAATGTATTTTTTATATTCTTTTCTGAAGTCAGTGCCGTGTGGGGGATAATTTTATGCCTTTTTCTATAGGCTTCAAATTTCATACAATCGTATAGAAGGTGCTTTGTGTAATTTTCTGGGTTCCTTGATAAAGATTGTTTCTGTGCACTTCTAGGCTAAATGAAATAAACCGGTCTTCAAATCAAATTGAAGAATAACCATAATTAATCATAGCTTTTGATTGTAGGTTTTTCCGCGTTTGTCCTGTAATTAAATCATACCTGATGCTTCTTCATTATTTAGTCGCTTGATGTGTTGTACCTCTTGTTATATGACCTGCATATGGAAGCTTTGATTGCTAATTTGATTCGTTTCTTTCTCAATATCGTCTTGAGTGACCTGATTTATATTTCACAAGTGTTCAGCAATCATTTCTGCTTGTTTTCTGGGGTACTCTTTGTCCATCGATTATTTGTTTAATACATCTTCTAACGTTTTTAATCGTTTTCCATAAAGAACAGTTTTCTTATTGTAAGTGTTGGTTTTATGTGGATGAGAGGGAGAGTGAATTTGATGTATGAGAATCCTTTGTGTGGTATGTGGTTAGACAGTTTATGGCGTATATGTGTTATCGACCGCAACAACGTTTTTTAATTTTTAAGGTGACGTATTGTTCCGGCTCGTGTGATGATGCCCCTTCCTTGATTATTACCTTGACTCAGGTCCCGGATGGCGCGATTTTAATGAGGAATAATATTATACGTTTCGTTTACCTTTTATAATATTCTCTCCTTTTAAACTTATATCCGCTATTATACTTCAAGGCAAGCAGGAAATATTTCTTATTAATAAATAAATTTACTTTCTTTTACCCTTTGGTCTTAAACTTTTGTCTGCTACTGTACTTCAAGGCGAGCAGGAAATATTTCTTATTAATAAATAAATTTACTTTCTTTTACCCTTTGGTTATAAACTTTTGTCTGCTACTGTACTTCAAGGCGAGCAGGAAATATTTCTTATTAATAAATAAATTTACTTTCTTTAACCCTTTGGTATTAAACTTTTGTCTGCCACTGTACATAGTGAGACTATAGAAGTCTTATGAAGATGTCACTAGAACAATACAGATTACTCACTATAATTATTAACAGATTTCAGGATTAGTACCTGAATTCTATATTCCTACAAATATCTATGCATTTGACACATTTACAGCAGCGGACAAAAGTTTAAGACCGAAAGGTTAGGAAAAATAAAGTAATTCATATATAAGGAACAGAACAATGAACAAATTTCATGCTTTGTATCAATCAGTAAACACTACACTATCGTACTAGTAATAAAAATGGATGTATAGGTAATATTTAGAAACCATGGTACTTTATTTAATAATATTCTCTCTTTTTAAACTTATGTCTGCTACTGTACTTTAAGGCGCGTATGAAATACATCTTATAAAAGATTAAAGCATTGTGTTAAGAAAATTATTATTATTATATGTACAGTAGCGGACAAAAGTTGAAGACCGAAAGGTTAGGAAAAATAAAGTAATTCATACATAAGGAACAGAACAATAAATAAATTTCATGCTTTGTATCAATCAACAACTACTACCCTATCGTATTAAATATAGGCAATAATTAGAAACCATGGTATTCTATTTTATAATATTCCCTCGTTTTAAACTTATGTCCGCGACTGTACATTTCAGAAAAATTCATCTAATCTTGATATCTTGATTTCAATGAAAGGGAGAAATTTTTGATCGTTTCTAAGAAATTTCCCTTTAAATTAAATTTATCATCTATAATTTATTAGCCGTCATATAAATTATTAGGTTAAATAAATCAATATTATTATTATATAATTAATTTAAATAATCTCAATATTTCGCCTTTCTATTAATTAATTAATAAATATTTTTTAATTTTAAATATAAATTTATCTTAAACTTATGTCTGCCACTGTACATATTATGTAAAGTTACGTATCGTGTTTCGTGAATAAAAGTTTGTTTGCAAACACAATCTTACAAAACATAACAATGTTACGTTCACAATTGATTCCGTGTTTACTAATAAATCTAAAAAAATATATTTGAGCACCAGTGTGACATAAATAAATGTACAGGAAACAGTAAAACTGTGTTAAAACGGTATCGTTAAGTTTAAAATTCTAAGCGCAAATATTTATCATGCTTCAAGTATTTTTATAATCGACTATATGGTAACGTCGTCATTATTAGACCTTCGGACAATTATCTGATGTAATTACTGGAAAACAAATAACAATTACACTCAGGGACAAAAAGATAGCACACATGTAAGGTAATAATGTACTTAGACAGAAAACTAATGATCTTTTTCCATGTTTTGAACCGATTAATGCATTTGAAATTATATAATTCCACTTTGAAAAAACAAATTCGACCTTTGTATGACTTCATATAAGTTCGCATGATTTTTTCCACGCGTCCACTTACGGAAATACTAATTTTCATTTTGTAACCTCTAAATCGCCTAATACCTGTAGGAAATGAAAAATTTTTTTATGCGTCACAGATAGCTAACGTTTAGTAATTTTCATTTGTAAATTAACATCCAACACTCAACAGTATAAGTACGCTCCTATTCATAAATCGTTGAACAATTAATTACACCTGCTCAAAGTAAAAAAGAGATAATTATTTGTGTTACACAGAATACACCTATCCTCTGATTTACACGACACTTTAACCGTTTATGGGTCGAATTTTTGTTTTAAATATAAAAAAATTTATGGAACGGAAAATCAACAATTATAATTCTATATATGCAGATGAAAAAAAGTTTTCCAGTTTAAACAATTTTACATTATAGAACATTATATAATTAATATGTATACGCCATCTCATGAAAAAAAAAAAACAAATTATTTGTTAAAATGTCAATAAATTAATATGTGACCTGAAAGTTACACGGCCCCATAGAGGGTTAATTACATGATTTCACTTTTGCACGGTTTTAAAATATGGAATTTAAAAAAAAAAATAATAATTTCTGCAGTCATTATTTAATTTCATTCGCTTAGTGACATTGGCGTTTATATTTCTGGCCATTTTTTAATTCCATTTATTCCAATTTAAAAATGAGGATTCTCCATTTTGTATATATATAATCAAACGTTCACCAGTTGCATTCACAGCAAAAGTCATCCGCGAAGGAATTGAATTACGGCGAAAATTGGGTAATCATTTTCAACAAAATGACCCAAATGTTGAACGAGTTCTTCTATCTTAGCGAAATATTAACATTAAATTGCCGGAGTGAGTTAATTTGACTTACTTGTGATTTTGCCAAGTTCAAGTATCATATGAAAGGAATAGAAGTAAGGACGTTTGTGCTAAGTATAATAAAAAAATCTGCGGAAAATGTATTTCAGAAACAGCATATATATGTAAAAATTGTTTTGTACAAACTTTCTTAAAAATAAAGTTTTATTTTTTTTTTTTTTTAAACTTCAATTTTCATGTTTCAGTCAAATTGACTCATTTCAGGCAAAATAGGTATATAACCAACATCCGGCAATCTAGTGTTAATAAACGTTTAATTCAATACGAAGAAGTCTACAAAGATTTGACCAAAAATCTTCAAAAAAACACAATTGTTAATTACAGATTTCATTATCAAGGTTCGTCGATCTGAAATTGTTTCTAATTCATCTAACATGGAGCTTGAATCGCATCGAGTACTATCAAGTGATGAAAGTGACATCATACCAATCAGGAAGAAAAGATTAATAGTCTACGAAAGTGATAACAAGTAATTAAATTTTTGATTAAATTTTTCAATGTATATTTCTTGTTTCTATATGTGAAATAAATTACATACAAGTACCTTTATATTTTTATCATTTTATGAGTAGACCTTTATTTTTATGTTTTTTAAGATATATTTAGTTTTATTCCATTTTTTATTTGAAATAAATGACAGAATTATGTAGATTTTAATTTGTTTTCGATTTAAACGGTTTTACGTATAAAAATTTACGATTTCAATTTACATTATTTTCTAAGGAACTTATGTTCAGTGTAATTCGGGAGATAGGTGTATTAGATTATACTCCTCAAGATAGAATCCATAACCTAATACGATAACTATTTTGTTTAAAATTTGCAAGTGTCCTGTGACTTCTGTATACTGATGTACACTCCCGTCCATAAGTATCCGGACACATACGTATTTGTGGAATTCGCATAAATATTTCTTAAATTTAGTTTCTTTTGTGGATTTATTATTTTATCCTTTAATCTTGATGTTGCTGTGGAACAACACATGCAAGTGGATCATTTCTCAATGGGAAAAAGTTATTTGGACAGACGAATCCAAATTTGAAGTATTTGGTAACAAATGGTAGACTTTCGTTCGTCGAAGAGTCAACGAAAAATTTCTTCCAGACTGTGTTGTGCCTACAATCAAGCATGGTGGTGGTGTAGTTATGATTTGGGGTTGTTTTGGGGCTAATAATGTGGGCGATATAGTGAAAATGGAAGGAATAATGCGAAAAGAACAATATTTGAATATTCTAAAAGACAATGCGATTCCCTCAGGAAAAAGACTTATTGGAAATAATTTTGCGTTTATGCCGGATAATGATCCAAAACACTGTGCAAAAATATGTAAAAACTATTTAAAGGAACTAGAAGAAAGAAAGGAAGTGAAAATTATATAGTGGTTCCCACAGTCGCCGGATCTTAATCCAATTGAGAAATTGTGGGACAAATTGGATAGACAAGTGAGAGACAAGTGCCCAAAAAGTGAAAAACAATTGTGGACAATGTTGAAAACAATTTGGGGAGAAATTAAAGCAGAAACACTGCAAAAACTTGTCGCAAGACTACCTCGATTAGTGCAAGTGGTTATTTCGCAACGGGAAGGACATATCGAGGAAAAGAAGATTTAAACAATTTTATGTCATTTGGTGGGAAGAATTGTTTATACTATATTCTCTATGTCTTCTACTATAACTAAATGTTCAAAAAATTGCTTTCATTGAGAAATAAGTATGTTATTGTAACATAAATACAGTATTTACATGAATTTGATAGGTGTCCGGATACTTACGGACGGGAGTGTATATCAAAACTTTTGAATGATTGTGTACATGCACTTAAGAAGGCTCTGAGGTGCTTTTGGGTTGAAAGGAAAACTGGTTTTTCGCAGCATAATGCAAGTACTTATACGAACGCAAGCGGTGTTTTTCCGTTTTTCCATCGTGCTTCTATTGCCATTTTTCACAATAAATGTGCTTTAACGGTTTACGTAAGCTCGAGTAAGTGGAGTCAGAATAGAGGCTTCCGGCCGCGATTGAGTTTGAAATTTTGTTTCCTTTTTTGCTGCACAAGGAAGATCGTCGAAGATTCTCAATGCATCATATTTAGCAATAAACATCCAATGTTTTATTCAAATAGACTGAAATTAGGGTCGTTGTTAGGTTTATCACATATCTTGATATTCTTTAAACGATTCATGTGGAAAATTCGGCTGAAAATATTTATGGGTTATTCTCAGAAACTAATTAATAACTAATTTGTCGAATGAGTAACGGTGTATCCTCAGACTCCTCTATTTTACCTAATTCTTCTATTAACCCTTTGAGTGCTAAATGCTCTCTGTCGAAGTGCTTCGTGTGGACAGTTGTTGCTATTGGAGATTATGGATTGAAAGGAATAAAATAATGATAACTGCTCACTTAAGAATTTACTAAACTTTATTTCTAAGGGAAGGTATATCGCTTTCTGAACCTGATCTCTACACAGCGAGAGGCAAGACTCGAATGAATAGAAAAAAGGCTAAAGGACACAGTTCGTTAGGGTCCTCTAATTCTTACGCACAGCGTGGTAAGGAAAACCACTTGACCCGTTCCCGGAACCTCCTCAGCCGATAGCTCGACCTTACATAAATATTTCTTCGAGGCGATTGATTTTTGTTTATTCGTTAAGATACGAATTTCCAACAGTTGCGATGTTACTTGTACACTGACAATCACGTTGCACTAAACAGGAGATCGACAAACGCTCCAGTTTTGACGACCTTTTTCTGGACATAACATAAATTACTAAGAAACAGAGCAAGAAAAGTTATCCTAGGTAACCGTCTTAAAAATCAACCAAAAAAAGTTGATATATGTAAATTTAAAAAAAAAAATATATATATATATATACAGGGTGTTCGGACAGCCCTGGGCTTAAATTGAAAGAGTAACTCCCTGAGACATTCTAAGACGAAAATCAAGAGTAACGATTTTGCGTTTGAGGCTTTGTTTACGAGTTATAACTAGTTAAAGATATCGTTTAATCCGGACCGTTCGACGTTTGAGCATCACTGTGGACTCAGCGACGTTACCGACCGAGTTGCCTCGGTTACCCGCTCTCAAGAGTCGAACGGTCCGGATTAAACGATATCTTTATCTAGTTATAACTCGTAAACAAAGTCTCAAACGCAAAATCGTTACTCTTGATTTTCGTCTTAGAATGTCTCAAGGAGTTACTCTTTCAATTTAAGCCCAGGGCTGTCCGAACACCCTGTATATGTAAAGTTGTATGGCTACGTATGTTTATATTAAATTTGTTAGTCTAATAAGTAAAAACTCATTGTAAAAGCGATATATCTTTGACTGTTGGAGATCAAATGATTCTTTTGTATATGTAAGTGTATCTTAAAGGCTGTAATAAACATTCATATTAAAAAAAAAAAAAAGGAAGGAGATCGACAAACGCATTTATTCGTCCATGGTCTCGACCAGCAACTGTCGTGAGACGCATATATGCGTTCATAGTATTCTCGAAAGGTTAACGCCAAAATGTGTGACCACTGAAAAAGTCATAAGTCGATGAAGACAAAAATTGACAAGCTCATATATGCGTCCATAGGCCCTACGAACAACTTTTGTCGGACGCATACATGTGCCCATAGCACTAAAAAGGTTAAACATATACAGGGTGTCCCAGGTTTTAACGTTCAAACTTTGTTAGCGTATTCTATGGCACAAAATAAGAAAAAAATGTTACGTAAACATAGGTCACATAGAGCTTTATTAAGAAGTTATAACAAAAATTCAATGTAGTAGCACGGAAGCAATTTTGCAAATATCTCGGAAACTAAGGCCTAGCGACGGTTATATGTATAGGAAAAAGTTATTCAGAATACTCTCTTCTATAACATATTTCAGAATCATTAAAATCGGAGTTGAGGCACCTAAAGTAAATAATTACCTATTTCTTAGTGTTTAAACGTATCCGCTTGAATCTATTCACACGCCAGCCCTCGTTGCGATCCTCACAAGCTATTATTGGCGAAAATTCGTTTCAATGTTTGGTGATCGCAGATAGTAAACGTAGCTTACATAAACACACTGAAAAACACAATGCTTTTGATCTATCGAAGCCAATGCTCGCAGTAACAGCAAGTTGATTACTATTCCTATTCTGAATTTTTGTTACAACTTCTTAATGAAGCTCTATATGACCTATGTTTACATAATATATTTTTCTTACTTTGTGCCATGGAACACACTGGCATAGTTTGAACATTAAAGCCTAGGACACCCTGTATAAGGAGTGTCCAGAGTTGAAATAAGTTAGTTGAAATAAATACTATCCAGAATATTCAAAGATTAGAATATCCAGTTATTATCATTGCCTAATTTCCCCATCCCTTCCCGGTTTCCACCCCTCCAGATTGGTTTCTCACAGATGTACATTTCTCAGATGACCTATTTCCCAAGTGGTTCTTTGAAAATTTTCCACATATTTTTTTAAATCATTGTCTAAAAATCCCCCCCCCCCCTCCCCATATAACATGTAGTTAACAGCATACAAATTTCTGGTTAATATCAATTGTAACATATTTGATTTAAACCACGTACTACCACTTCATAACAGATAATTATATTAATGTCGGTGAGAGCACTTGTAACGATTCATTTGTCCTACTCTGCATATCTATCCAATAAATCCACAATGCATAAAAACCGCGATCAAGCTCCCGATTTGTTTCGTCCAAACCGAAAATAGCTTACAAGCAGTTCTGTCCGATAGCAACCGATCGTTTGACCCCAATACGAATTAAGTTCGATCTCGTTCACGTGGAGTAGCATCGTCCGCGTGCACCTGTTCTCGGTTCGATGACTTTTTATTAATACAGAAATAACGCGGCCACCAATTTAGAGATACCTATTGTGATCAGATAGAGTTCGTTTGGTCATTCTCGCGCTTTGCGCGTTAATTGGATAATATCGATCGATGCCGAGCCTCGAGCAAAGAATCTCGCGCCATTTTGTCGCTACGCATCGGCAAATAATGGGAACGGTATCGACTGGTTGATGCAGTTCAATATACTTTAAAAGTCAAATGTACCTTTGGCACCAAGTATATAGTGATTTGTCGATTATGCGTATAAGGAAATTCTACTTTTATTTATTTGATAGAGAGAGATGGTAGGGCTCAGGTGTGAGTAAAATGAAGTGAAGTGATTAGAATATTAATATATATATTTAAAGTAGTTTAATAGTAACAACTTAAACCACTTTTAAACTTAGCAATTACGACGTTCTTACTTCCTTCAAAATTACACTCTTCTCTACCTTCACAATCACACTCTTTCTGCTACATAATCGTCAAACGATATCAGCTCGTTTATGCAGTTCAATATATTTTAAAAGTCAAATAATTCTTTGGTACCAATTATATAATGATTTGTCGATTACGTGTATAGGAAATTCTACTTTTATTTATTTAGTAGAGTGGATAGTAGGGCTCTGGTGTGAGTAAAATAAAATGAAGTGCTTAGAATATAATAATATATTTAAAATAGTTTAATAGTAACAACTTAAACGACTTTTCAACTTAGCAACTACTACGTTTTTACTTCCTTCACAATCACATTCTTTCTGCCCCTCGCTCGCATTTTCCCCGTCATATATTCTTCCAAACACTCGATTCCTTTCATTCTAATTGTCAACCTTTCTCACTCTACGCATTCGGTCACGTTCACCCAAAATTCCTCAGTTAACAAGTAATAGGTTAGGTTAACAAGTAATATATATAGGAAATTTCTTACTTTATTATTTAGTAGAGAGATGATAGGGCTCAGGTGTGAGTAAAATAAAGTGAAAGGATTAGAATATAATATACATATATTTAAAATAGTTTGATAATAACAGCTTAAACGACTTTTCAACTTAGCAACTACAACGTTCTTATTTCTTTTAGAATCACACTCTTTCTGTCAAGTAATCGTCAAATAATGGGAACGATATCGACTCGTTAATGCAATTCAATATACTTTAAAATTCAAACGTGCCATTGGTACCAATTATATAATGATTATGTGTATAGGAAATTCTACTTTTATTTATTTAGTGGAGAGAGATGGTAGGGCTAAGGTGCGAGTAAAAGAAAGTGAAGTGATTAGAATATAATAATATATGTAAAATAGTCTAATAATAACAACTTTACCGATTTTTCAACTTAACAATTACGACGTTCTTACTTCCTTCAAAATTACACTCTTCTTGCTGTTGTACATTTTACATTTACATTTGAAAGTTTTACAAAATATACATCAGTTATGGTCAACAAATCAGTAAATTATGATTTTTTAAATATTATAGTACAAAATTATATTTGTAGCATAATTTCAGGTTTCTCTTTATAGATCTCGAGTTACGATCGAATATATATTGGTACCCTGTACTATTTCTCAAACTGAATTCAGTTTGATATTTGCAAGAGCTTTACAGACTAACGCTGATGTGCTCTATTCAACTGACTCAATTCGATTCTCTCATTTCAACCGACCCATTTTGACCCCGGATACTTCTTATACAGGGTGTTCGGACGAAGCTAGGAGAAAATTGAAGGGGTAACTGTATGCAACATTCTAAGACGAAAATCAAGAGTAACAATATTGCGTTTGACGCTTTGTTTCTTAGTTATAAGCAATTATATGAACGGGCTGTTTTACGCCTGAGAGCAGGCAAACGGGCCAACACGGTAGGTAACGTCAATGACTACGCAGTGATGCTCAGTCGTAACTAAGTGCGGAATAAGGCTTACCTCTGAACAACTACAGAAATGCACGTGTGAAGGGGCAACTCTATGCAACATTCTAAGACGAAAATCAAGAGTAACAATATTGCGTTTGACGCTTTGTTTATTAATTATAAGCAACTAAAGAACGGGCTATTTTACGCCTGAGAGTAGGCAAACGGGGCAACACGGTAGGTAACGTCAATCACTGCGCAGTGACGTTTAGTCGTAACTACGTGTGGAATACGGGTTACCTCTGAACAGCTACAGAAATGCACGTGTGAAGGAGTAAATCTATGCAGCATTCTAAGACGAAAATCAATAGTAACAATATTGCGTTTGATGTTTTGTTTATTAGTTATAAGCAACTAAAGAAACGGGCTATTTTACGCCTGAGAGTAGGCAAACGGGCAACACGGTAGGTAAAGTCAATCACTACGCAGTGATGCTCAGTCGTAACTACGTGCGGAATATGGCTTACTTCTGAACAGCTACAAAAATGCACGTGTGAAGAGGTAACTCTATGCAACATTCTAAGATGAAAATCAAGAGTAACAATATTGCGTTTGACGCTTTGTTTATTAGTTATAAGCAACTAAAGAAATGGGCTATTTTACGCCTGAGAGTAGGCAAATGGGTGACATAGTAGGTAACGTCAATGACTACGCAGTGATACTTAATCGTAACTATGTGCGGAATATGACTTACTTCTTAACTGCTATAGAAATGCACGTGTGAAGGAGTAACTCTATGCAACATTCTAAGACGAAAATCAAGAGTAACAATATTGCGTTTGAAGCTTTGTTTATTAGCTATAAGTAACAAAAAGAAATGGGCTATTTTACGCCTGAAAGGAGACAAATTGGGTAACACGGTAGATAACATCAATGACTTACGCAGTGATGCTCAGTCTTCCTTCAAAATCACACTTTTTCTACCGTGTGCTTGCAGTTTCCTCGTCATATATTCTTCCAAACATTCGTTTCCTTTCTTCCTTTCATTATAAACCTTTCTCACTTGATGCATTCGGTTACGTTCACCCAAAATTCCTCAGTCGCGACGTTTTCTCAAGTGCTCATCTTTCGCGTCCCTTGAAACACTCGAGTCCAAACATTCTACGTTCACACGACAATTGCCCAACTCAAGCACTCTTCAGACTTTCCCAACTTCGCATGCACTCGATCGGATTCCTACATATTATTAGAATAAGAAAAAGAAGTGGGATGACCACTTTCATTCACTGTCATGAACACTTCTGTAAAAAGAAAACTCCCTTAACCCTTAAAAGTGTTATTAGCTATCTAAAAGAAATTCAACTATTTGACAAAATATAAAGAGGAATGTCCAGCAAGTTGCTGAAGACCTTGAAGTCGATGCAACTCTAAATTTTATAATAAAAAAAAAAATGATAAAAATTTTTGTTTATTATCGAAGAAAATACGGTGAAGAAATATAGTGTTAGTTAGAAAAAAGTATTTAACCCTATTTCTACCACAACCGGTCAAATGACCGTTTTTAAAATTTTAATTAGAATTTCGTCGATACAATGCAATTGAATTGCCTTTCAACTTTAGACTTTTCCTCAAATATACGTATAATATATTATTCAATATTCACTTCTTTTTTTTATTGTTTATTTTATTATGTATAAGTAAATGTTTATTAACACTATTCCTACCACGACCGGTCAAATGACCGCTTTTAAAATTTCGATTAGAATTTCATATACATATACAACGTAATAGAATCGCCTTTAAACTTTAAACTTTTCCTCAAATTTACGTATAATATATTATTCAATATTCACTTCTTTTTTTATTGTTTATTTTATTATGTATAAGTAAATGTTTATTAACACTATTCCTACCACGACCGGACAAATGACCGTTCTTAAAATTTTCATTAGAATTTCATATCTACCACGTAATTGAATCGCCTTTAAACTTCAGACTTTTTCTCAAATATACGAATAATACATTTTTCCATATTTGCTTCTTTTTTCATTGTTTGTTGTCTGAGAAAAATTTGTAGCCTGTCTTGCGTGGGAATGTCGCGGTAGGAATAGGTATACATGAAGTGTCGGTAGGAATAGTGTTAAAACGCACACGAATGTCAGCAGGATAACTCGATTCAAGCAAGTGCACCAACAAAGTCGTTTGCCTTTTTGCACGACTGTAAGCTTGACGAGTTCACTGCTTCCACCTTATCCGAATCATAAGAAGTTCAGGACTAGTTTACCGATTTCACCGTCCGCCAGAAGTAGGCGGCTTGTGTGCGCAGTCGTTTATGAGAATATTTTGCCTACAATTTCTTTCAAGGAACTTTACAAACCGGAAAAGCTTCGCGAAAATTCTCTAATATTTACCGACCTCTTCCTAGACGTTATTTCGTGTTTCATTTCACAATTTCAAATTTACATATTTAAAAAAAATATTTTGTTGCAGTAACTGGTCACAATTCTTAAGAAATATAACGTTTATATCTTTAGAAAGCATTATAAAGTAAATTAATAATTCATTATGCGTTACATGCTAGTTATAGAGGATGATTTATAAATGCATCGTCAAATGCAATAATCATACTTCAAGGAGTAAATCTACAGGAATGAACACGTACTAAATGTGTGTGTTGGTTTTATATATAAGATAGGGACATCTGGTGTATCGGCCACCCCACTGGGTGGAAGGAGTACCTTGAGCGTTAGCTTATACCTCCCGCCCCCCTCCCAAACTGGGGAAGGGGACTCCGAAAACTCTTTCCAACGAAACCGCCTCGGTTCTGGACCTGGAACAACTGCCGGCGTCACCTTTGCATCGGATCACTCGCCCGAGGATTGAAGACTACAGCTTGACTCTCCACGTGCCTGTGTAAGGAAGTTTAATCTTGGGTTGTATTGTGGTAGGGGACAGCCACAGAGACTGCCCCACCGCCACACAACCCGTAAGAGAGGGACAGTGAATTTGTGTAGGAATGCGATCGAGTAGATGCGAGTTTGGGAAAGTCTGAAGAGTGCTTGAGTTGGGCGATTGTCGTGTGAACGCACAATGTTTGGGCTCGAATGTTTCTAAGGCGCGAAAGATGAGCACTTGAGAAAACGTCGCGACTGAGAAATTCTGGGTGGTCGTGACCGAATGCATCGAGTGAGAAAGGTTGATATTGGGAATGGGGTTTTATATTGCTGAATGAAATAAACTCTTATTTGTGAAATAATACTTAGATAATTTATTGATACTTTTATATAGCACGAGGAAGGGCAATTTTGACCGCACCTAGCGAGTTTTGTCACAAGACTAGCAGAACGCAGTGGTCGAAATTCTTACAACCCCGTCCGGGTCCTTCAGCCCCTGCAGTTCTGTTTCTCGATGTTTTCGAACTTTCTAAAATGCCAGATGTGGCTTAGCTTCTTGGAAGAAGCCCTTGAGAAAGTCAGTAAGAGAAAGCTGGTTTATTGTTAATTTTTGCTTCGTAGTATTTCTGTATTCAATTTCCAACAGTTGACAATTAGAATGAAAGGAAACTAGTGTTTGAAAGACTGTATGGCGGGGAAAATGCGAGCGCGTGGCAGAAAGTGTTTGACTAATGTGGAAGAAAGGTTTTGACTGTGAACGTAGAAAGAGTGTGATTCTGAACGTTGAAGTTGCTAACAAGGGAACACCGCGAACTCTCATTCACGGATTTGAATGAAACTTTATGGGATTTTAGAGTGATCCAAGATAAGAATAACGGTATACTTTATTTGGGCCCAATCGACCTTTAAGGGTGTGAAAATTAACCCCAAAGTGAAATCGACACTTCAACTTTTCCGCGTATATCTCTTAAAGTACTAAAGATAGAGAAAAATGTTTTGGATAAAAGTTTAATGGTATAACGAGAGATATAATTTTACCTTAAGAAAATATTTTGAAAAGTCTTCCTTGTTAATAAAAAAAATTTTTTCTTACTACTAACTTTTGCGCATAAGAATTTAAATAAACTCTGAACCTACTAAAAAAAAAGACTAAAATTAACTTGTACACCTAATATATGACTCGATCACTCTGATGTGCTCTTTTCAACCCACTCTTTTGATTCTCTTATTTCAACTGACTCATTTCAATGATTTATCGGAGGAGTACCCGTTCCATCAGGACGAGGGTTCCTTTCAAAAATTACACCTGTTAGCAGAGGCCAACTTATCAATTAACCTGAAATTTGTATGCTGTTAACTACATGTTATTTGGGGGGGCGGGGAATTTTAGACAATGATTTAAAAAAATAAGTGAAAAATTTTCAAAAAACCACTTGTGAAACAGCTCATTTGAGATAGGTCAGTGAGAAACCAATCCAGCGGGGTGGAAACCGGGAAGGGACGGGGAAATTAGGCAATGATAATAACTGGATATTCTAATCTTTGAATATTTTGAATAGTATTTGTTTCAACTAACTCATTTCGACTCTGGACACTTCTTATACAGGGTGTCCTAGGTTTTAATGTTCAAACTTTGTCAGTGTATTCCATGGCACAAAGTAAGAAAAATATATTATGTAAACATAGGTCATATAGAGCTTTATTAAGAAGTTATAACAAAAATTCAGAATAGGAATAGTAATCAACTTGCTGTTACCGCGAGCATTGGCTTCGATAGATCAACAGTATTGTGTTTTTCAGTGTGTTTATGTAAGCTACGTTTACTATCTGAGGTCACCAAACATTCAAACGAATTTTCGCCAATAATAGCTTGTGAGGATCGCAACGAGGGCTGGCGTGTGAATAGATTCAAGCGGACACGTTTAAACGCTAAGAAATAGATAATTATTTACTTTAGGGGCCTCAACTCCGATTTTAATGATTCTGAAATATGTTATAGAAGAGAGTATTCTGAACAACTCTTTCCTATACATATAACCATCGCTCGGCCTTAGTTTCCGAGATATTTGCAAAATTCCTTCCATGCTACTACATTGAATTTTTGTTATAATTTCTTAATAAAGCTCTATATGACCTATGTTTACGTAACATTTTTTTCTTATTTTGTGCCATAGAATACACTAACAAAATTTGAACATTAAAACCTGGGACACTCTGTATACACAACACAATACATACTAGATACGACACTCACTTTAAAACATACACACCATAAACTATCTAACGACACACTAGACGAATGACTCGCGTACATCAAATTCACCCCCCCCCCTCTCTTATACATAAAACCAACGCTCATACATGTTCCATTTGCTTTAATGAGAATATGTTTGATATAATTATTGTAACAATAGAGTTTGATGAGTTTCAAGTGAGAGCAGGGGAGAATGGGGAAACACCGGTCATTTAAGTATCTGAAGTATAGCTTCATTTTATACCAATCTTGTTAGTGGGACGCTCTAGTCTCAACCTAAATCAGTAATGTGCATCGATTTGAAATTGTTTTATAGAATGGTTTTGTAAATATACGCGAATGAAAAATTTATACATTTTGCTTATAATTTGTCACAGTGAGTAAGAAGTCGTAGGTACAGTTTAACTTATTACTTTCCTTACAATTCTTTTACAATAACTAAAGTGGCTCCAAAAAGTATTCGTACACTGCATTTCAAGGAAATTCACCTAATCCTGAAATTCTGATTTCAATGAAAGTTTGCATGTGTATAGAGCATAATGGGTTATACATGGAGCAATTTTTTTTCTCGAAGGGAATTCTTTTTGAGAGGTTAAAAGTTATCCTCAAAGTTTTAGCGATTCCTCATGCTTTGAATACAAGTTTCTCTGGAATCTTTTTCGATGACCGAGTGATAGAAGATTTAAAATTGAACATCTTTTATCCGAGAAGTTTTGTTTTATCACACACCGTTACAAAATTATATTTAAAATACGAGAAAAGCTATTGAAATCATTAACGTTGTTTTCACCTACTAAAGGTGATATTCTGATAAAAGAAAAAATTAATCCAAAAACATACTATTATGTTCTACATATTTACAAAATTTTATTAAAAACTTTCATTGAAATCAGAACTTTAAGGTTAAATGAATTTATTTGCAACACAGTGTACGAATACTTTTTGGAGCGACTGTAAAAGACACTTTACTACTGTAAATTTAGAAAAAAAGATTTCCATTTTAATGAAATAGTTTCATTGTATTTACAGTTACGTATTTTCCTGAAAAATAATTTTGTTTATCGACGTCAAAAGTAGACTGACTTTAAATTTACATATTTCAGTGAAAACTTGTTTTTGTGGCGAGATGACTAAAGGTACTATCACTTTAACCAGTTAACTGCGCTCGACGAGTATACACGTCAATCGAAATCTTTATCTCCATGCGGTTAACGTGTATACACCGCGTGAAAAATACAAAATTACCATTCAATATAAACGCTCAAAATTTTAATAAAATGTAATACAAATATGTAGTGTTACAATAATAATAATATTTATTTATCGATTATAGGAATATAATTACAATACTATGTATGTGAGAGTTACTTAAATTCTTTACAAAAAGGCTGTTCGTTCATAAAATACGTTTTCTGTCTTACTAAACTAACTATGCCCTTTTCCTCATGCTTTTATGGGCGCATCCCCACTTTGCACTTTCCCGAAAAACAAACCCGCCGTTGATGCGGGCCTGGAAAGTGTTAGCGGCCGTGACCGAGTCTCGCGCGTACTCGGTCCCAACCCTTATTGAGGACCTCTGATTTATGGGGGCCCTAATGACCACTTTGGCCATCGTCACCCCTGATTATCTGGTTCCTCTTATGCCGCGTCCACACTGCTGTTCGCGAACAGCGAGCAGCGAGCAGCGAACTCCTCAGCGAACAGCGAACAGTGTTCGCTCGGGAAGCGGTACATCAAAGAAACTGTTCGCGAGCTCGAAGCGTATCTGGACGCGTTTGTAACACAATATATGGCAAAAGCTAATAGCGAACTGCCCATGAATTCAGAGCGAACAAGCTTGTAACTGTTCGCGAGCTCCAGTCTGGATATGCTGCGTTTTCCGTTGGCAAACAGCTCGCGAACCGCACGCGAGCAATTCGTGTGCTGCTCGTGAGCTGCTCGCGAACTGTTCTCTTCTATGTGGACGCGGCTTTACATGTACAAATTTTACTTAATTCAACTCTCTACACGGTATCACGTCTAATTCAACTCTACACGGTATCACGTCTAATTCAACTCTACACAGTATCACGTCTAATTCAACTCTATTCGGTATAACGTCCAATTCAACTCTGCTCTTTTCGACCAGAGAAAACTGTCGCTAACCCTTGGCCTTTCTCCCACCACGCACCTTGGAAAAATCCCTCAAGCATAACCATATTTGGGCATTTTTCGAGGGTCTCGCGCGTCGCCAAGGGCCCTCCCCAAGCAGGTCCGAAATCCCGCTGTTCACACCCCACCCTCTTCCACGTTATAAAATCAATTACGATACTACAAATATTATTTAGTGGTATGTTTCCTTTATATTACCAGTAAACCTGTAGGGTATGTTTATTTGCTGTTTTGTATAACTGATACTGTATAATTATTAAATTGAATGTAACTGATAGATTGAATGCGATGGATCGAATGTATAACTGTGATTGTGTGACTGTTAACTGTGACTGTGTCGCGCCCAGGGAAGTATGGGTTTTATATTCCCTGAACGCGTCGAGAAGGGGAAAATGTGGTGACATGGAAGGGACTCTCTGCGAGTGTTTACCGGATTCTAATGAGGCTGCAATCAAACACCCGTGGTATGACGATCGGCTGGCCGTTTGGGCCTAATGACGGGCCGATGTTCAGGCCCTGTTGTAAAGTGCTTGATGCAGCCCCTTAGAACACCCGCAGAGATTCCGTGTCCCCACAAGCCTCAATTGATTTTAATTACGCGCCCCGTGAGGAACTTTTAAAAATAAATTCCGCGGTTAACTGGTTAATCGCTATAATTTGACAACTCCTTGCTTGATTTCAATTAGGTTAGTCTCGTTTTGTAGATAACATATGCAGCTTTCATAATATATATTGTCTCAAAAGATGGCGTTAATAGTTCTTTTTTTAATTCAAAAGTTCCGTTATTTTTCCGACGTACTGTGTATGATACGTACAGAAGCACGTACAGCAGTGGACAAAAGCTTAAGACCAAAGGATTATCGAAAATAAATTAATTGATTTATAAAAAATGGCACAATAAACGAAATTCGTGTTCTGTGTTATTCCATAGATAGTTCTACCATGATAACAATAAATATAAATGTTGGTATGCGTGTTTCTAACGTAATATAGCCGGAGCGAGTTGGATCACCTATTTAATCATTCCGTATTCTTTTGTTTTTTCTTTGTTCCGTTAACCACTTGCGCTACGATTTAACTTTCGGTAGCCGAGCCACGCTCTACGATATAAAGTGTGATAAGGCGTTACATTGACGCCGCACTGCGTCTGCGAGCGCAAATCTTTAACCAGTGCCTTAGCACGTTGGTAGGGTCTGACAAAGTCTCTCCCATTTCGCTGAAGAAGGCCACCGTGGAGGTTTTAGCAGGTAGAATCCTGCATAACCCCGCCACCCCCCAGGGTGGTGGGGTATCTTTTCGAAGATTTCCTCCACGTAAAAAAAAAAAAAAAAAAAAAAAAAAAAGGGTCTGACAAAGAACTTACACGGATATGAATAAATATTCACAACAAAAATAAAATTTTATCAATTAATAATCTACTTTTGTATGGTAAATTTCAAAACAATTTGGAATATGTAATGCCGCAAGGCATTTCTTGCCAACTGTTAGCCGACGTGGCGAATACGTCGTTTTTGTTTCTGCGACAAATACCTATCGACGTGGTATACACGTCGCTGGCGGTTTTGGAACAAAAGCATCTCGACGTGCGTGGTACGTCTTTATAGCGCAAGTGGTTAACACTTTAACGACCGGAAGCCTATTAATCGACTTTTACATGCTCACAATTAGTCTGTAAATTTTGTAATGTTTCCTTACACGAAGGTGACTGTTTCGAGCAATATCGTAGGTATACCGTAAAGAGACATTAAACTATCAGTTACACGAAGAAAATCATTGTAATCAATTCATTGGCGATGGATTCGTGCCAAAATGAGCCGATCGGGAGTGCGTATGCAATAAGTTATGCGGTCGGTAAAGTGTTAATATATAATTGTAGTAATGTGATCGAGCGGATGCGAGGCTGGAAAGGTCAGAGTACTTGAGTTGGGCGATTGTCGCGTGAACGTAGAATGTTTGATCGCATTCTTATATATATGTGATGGAGAAAATGCTAGCGCGTGGCAGAAAGAGTTTGACTGTGAAGGCAATAAGAGTGTGATTCTGAAAGAAGTAAGAACGTCGTAGTTTTTAAGTTGAAAAGTCGTTTAAGTTGTTACTATTAAACTGTTTTAAATACATATATTAATATTGTAGGAATGCAATCGAGCGGATGCGAGGCTGGAAAAGTCTGAAGAGTACTTGAGTTGGGCGATTGTCGTGCGAACGTAGAATGTTTGGGCTCGAATGTTTCTAAGGCGTGAAAGATGAGAACTTTGGAAAACAGCGTAACTGAGAAATTCTGGGTGGTCGTGACCGAATGCGTAGAGTGAGAAAGGTTGACAATTAGAATGAAAGGACACGAGTGTTTGGAAGAATATATGACGGGGAAAATGCGAGCGCGAGGCAGAAAGTATCAGACGGTGAAGATAGAACGTATTGGACGGTGAAGTGAGAAGCGAAGTAGCCAGCGTAGAGCGAAGGACTGTGTAGTTTGCGAAGCATAGGCGTAGTTTGCGAAGTATCAGCGTAGTTTGTTATTTTGTGTTCGTTTGTGTCGTTTTAGTTTATTAAATACACGTATATTTATTATTATTATTCACTCTTCTTTCTTTTCTTTTTCTTTTAATTTATAACCTTTCCTATATAATTTTCCTGCTGCCGGCGTGTCGTTTTTCTCTGCGTTTCTTCGTTTTCATTTAATGCATTTGATAACAGTGTCTTTTATTAATTAAAACATTATATAATCAGACTTATTCTTTTTCTTACATATTTCTTAAACTAACAATAAATATACAGATAATATTTGCAAACCATAAAATTATATTTTACATTGTTCTGTTGTCTTAAACTGTTATGTCCGCTACTGTATACGTGAAATACACGTTAGAAACCATGAACTCTGATGAAATGTTAGTTATTACAGTTCGGTTACTTGAGAATACCTGATTTACGCGTTGTGCAGTTCGGTTATGCAATGTTCTGATGTCAAGGTCGTCGAGATGCGATTACTTTTTTTAACGATCATTTCAACGTTCACCACCGCAGTGTTGCCAATACACATGCGTCTTCAAATCCTGCAATTGCTCGAGATTACGTTCATTGTTTGACATTTTCAATGTACTTTCGAAAGATACCAATTAATATGATTACAGCTGTCATAATTTGTCGATTAAAAGGCGCAATTTGGAAATCTGTTTATATTTCTCATCGTTTATTTATTTCAAACGTTATTTTTATTTGCTCATTACAACTAAAATCGGTAAGATACAATTAAAGGGATCAGTATGTGGACATTTCTTCTTTATTAACGATAGAAATACGGGACCAGTCAATTTGACGGGTTTCGAATTTCGTGAGCAAGATTTGTAATAACAATTACTATTATTCCTAGCAAGTTTTACTAAATTTTATCGATGGGGAGATACAAATGTACAACAGATTTATTTCTCACTCAGTTCTACAATTTCAAATTCTGTTTGATGTACAGTGGCTCCAAAAGTATTCGTTCACCATGTAACAAATAAATTCGTTTAACCCTGTAATTCTGAGTCTGTTAGAAGTATTTAATAAAACTTTGTGAGTATGTAGATCGTAATAGTATACGTATGAATTAATCTCTTCTTTTCATCTAAATGCCATTTTAAAGGGGTAAAACCAGCGTTGAAGTTTCTGAGTTTTCTCTCATTTTTTAAAGATAACTTTGTAATGATACTCGATGAAGCAAAACCTTTCAAATAGAAAATGTTTAATTTTTAATACCCTATCGCCCTGTCATAAAAAAAGACCACAGAAAAGTTTGTACTCAAAGTGTGAAAAATTGCTGAAACTTTGATATTCAGTATCAGTCCCCTTAAAAGATATTTTGCCGCTAAAAAAATTGCTCCACGCAGGATACACCATGCTTTGTACACGCATAAAGTTTCATTGAAATTAGAATTCCAGAAATAGATGAATTTCTTTATAATACAGTGTACGAATACTTTTTTGAGCCGCTGTACATATTTACATATATATTTTTAAAAAAAATTAAGTTTTTGAGTGAAAAAGAATTTGTTTTTAATAAGTTTTCAGAACGTAACCCCCCGTTTTGTATTAGTTCTGGGTCTCATATAACACGGTTTCGCACAACACGATATTTTCTAGGAACCTATCTACCGTGTTATAGGAGGGTCACCTGTATATATTATATACTAGTATTATATACCATTATTTATACATTATATATATTATATAAATTGTGAGCGCGCTATCAATCGTCTGAATTGGTCAAATGCGCTGGTTTTTTTCGACAGGAAATCGGAAGAGCGTAAAAGCGGCTCGTGGTACACAAACGGTTAACCCCTTGCACTATTCGGAACCTCGGAAAAAGTCAGGCCAAACGTGGCTGCCTCAATTGTCGCGGTGAAGGACGAGCGGTGGAGCGCGCGTGCCGAAACTTGAGACCCATCTTATCCACGCGATGGAACTCTTGTGAAATTCAAATGAATTTGAATCAAAAACTTTTATAAATACTTTAATTATCACATAAGATTAAAACAAATTCTGAATAAGTAATAATAATATAATTAATTAATAACGAAATAAAAATATGTAAAAGCAAATCCGTGGTAGTAGTATTTGAACTCAAATAAGTTTTCTGATTATCTCACTAATATCAAACCTAAAACTGAAAGACACAATATAAATAAACAATTAAATATCAATTTTGCCCGAAATTAAGACCACGAGTCAGACTCGTGATATTCATGTTCGGCCTGAAATGTCGAGTACGAGTCAAGCTCGTGATATTCATGTTTGGTCTGGAACTGAACAACGAGCCCGGACTCGTGACATCCATGTTAGGCCTAAAATTTTCATCACGAGTCAGACTTGTCAAAATAGTGCAAGGGGTTAACACTTTGTCGGCCGTTGTCACGTACGCGTGACTTGTTTTCGCCAGCAATGATGCTTCATTTCGATGTTTGTATAATTTAAAAATATAAGACTATGCAATAAAAATGGTGTAACAGATATTTTAACGCCTTCTTTAATAATAATTATATTGCAACTACTTATGTTACCAACGATCGTGTAAATATCATCGTTGACGAGCAATAGAACCTGCATGATTCGATAAATGTCCGGCCGGCAAAGTGTTAATAAACTTGCATCGCGTTTGTTCGATTCAGATAGTATATTTTGCTCGACACAGAGTTTAAACGATACTTGCATGCTTAAGGTGCATGATTACCAGCGAGTAATACAATACTTTCTTATGTTTCTTTGCTGTATCTATAACAGTATCGCCTTCGATGTCAGAAATCCGACACGTTTAATTGTCTGAACACTATTTTCTTGCCAGATAATAAGAGTTCTGTTTGAAATTGAATATAGAAATATTACGAAGCAAAAATTAACCGAAAACCAGCTTTCTCTTAACATACTTTCTGAGGGGTTTCTTCCAAGAACCCAAGCCACATCTGGCAATTTAAAAAGTAAGTAAATACAGAAAGTTAATTAAAATACAGAACAAAAGTGTTGGAATACAAAGTAAACTCACATTATTATGCGCAAGTGCGCATGTGTCGAAAAAGGAAAAATTGTGTGAAAAAGAGAAAAAGTAGTAGGCGATTTTCAAAAGAAGAATGTAATCTAAAATGATAAATAATAATATAGAATAAAGATATTTTGATATAATAAAAAGGTGGATATAATTCACGTTTCAATCACAAAATTAATGTATTTTTTATAATTATTCTAACAAAAAGAGTTGAAAGATTCGGACGAGGTCGTAGAAGTTTTGTGCACTTCATCGACCTTATCGACATAAACTTAAATTAATATATACATTAAAATAAAAATCGGAAATAAGTGAATTAAAACTAAGAATTAAATTTAAGTAACCGATAGGTATATTAAGTGTATTATGTTAGTGATAGTATATTAGTGATAACTGATTTGAAAACTTATTTTACAAATAAGAGTACATTTCATTTAGCAATATAAAATCCAAATTCCCAATAATAATAATTACAAAAAATTGAGGTTATATAAAATTAAATCAATGATAATTGGTTTTAAGATTTGGATGCTATAGTAATCACGTCATTCTGTATCACAATGAAAATGAATGCTATAGCACTCACGTTCGCGAACTTGTTAATACGCTTGCTTAATTCGTTTTGCAACCACCCAACTCTCTTTCTTTCTCACACTCTCACACATCACTCACATCTGTCACTTATACCAACCCTTACACACAAAACTTAGCGAAATTGTGTTCCGTTTTTCTATTGATTTAACAGTGTTTGTGCATGTGGTAAACAGTGGCTTCAAAAAGTATTCGTACACAATGTCACAAATAAATTCGTTTAACCCTAAAATTCTGTATCTGATAGAAGTATTTGATAAAACTTTCTGGGTATGTAGATTGTAATAGTATACGTATGAATTAATCTCTTCTTTTCATCTAAATGCCATTTTAAAGAGGTGAAACCAGCGTTGAAGTTTCTGAGTTTTCTCTCATTTCTTAAAGATAACTTTGTAATGGTAGTTGATGAAGCAAAACCTTTCAAATAGAAAATGTTTAATTTTTAATACTCTGTCTTTTCTAGCTTCAGTAGTTTATGCTCTGCGATGAAGAATCAATCGGTCAGTCAGGACATGTCTTTTTACATGTATAAATTTCCGTTTTACAAAGTTAAATTTATATTCCAATTGACCCGTGGTTTGGGATGATTTTAACACTTTCTCCAGTCTTGATTTCTTGTTAATAACGTATACATTATTTATCATAAAACTTTATTTGTAAGTGTAATAGTTTTCGCGTAATTATAGTTCAAAGTCAGGTTGTTTCTGTTGAAAATGAATCAATAAGTATATCACGGCATCTATGTGATATTAGGACTGTCGTGTTATATTCTTTTCATAGATTGTATGTAGTTAGCTTGTGTTCTAATTTCATTTGTTTTTATTGTCTTTGGTTACTCTTGCAGTCTTGCATTACTCTTATAGTGGCTCAAAAAGTATTCGTTCACCATGTCACAAATAAATTCGTTTAATCTTGAAATTATGAATCTGATGGAAATATTTAATAAAACTTTGTGGGTACGTAGATCGTAATAGTATAAGAATGAATTAATCCCTTCTTTTCATCTAAATACCTCTTTAAAGGGGTGAAACCAGCGATGAAGTTTCCGAGTTTTCTCTCATTTTTTAAAGATAACTTTGTAATGGTACTTGATGAAGCAATACCTTTCAAATAGAAATTGTTTAATTTTTAATACCCTATCCCCGTGCCATAAAAAAAGAACACTGAAAATCTTGTATTCAAAGCGTGAAAAATCGCTGAAACTTTGAGATTTGTTATCAGCCCCCTTAAAAGATATTTTGCCACCAAAAAAATTGCTCCACGCAGGGCACACCATGCTCTGTACACACATAAAATTTCATTGAAATTAGAATTTCAGAAGTAGATAAATTTCCTTATAATACAGTGTACGAATACTTCTGGAGCCACTGTGCATGCGTGAGCGATCGACCGAAGATCAGGCGAGCGGTGTGAATCTTTGATGTAAGCGCAGATGAGAACGAAGAGAGTATGTGGTGCACGTAATTTTCAATGATTGAGTGAGAGAACAAAGTGCAAAAGGGGAAGAAAGTCGAGCAAGTGGACAAAAGAATGTATCGAGGGGATCAGATTGAGCGGAGGAGCGAATGCGAGCGGACGTGTTTCGAATAAAGCTATTTTATATTTAAATAAAGGATCTTTGCCTTACCCACTAGTGATTTTATAATAAAATGATATAAAATATTATAAATCCTTAAACAAACGATGTTAACCCTTTCGAGAAGCGATCGTTAGTTGTTCAATGATACTAACTTCAAAAACTTTCAGTATGTACGTAAGCATGTGTCCACAGAAAATTTGACATCTATACATGAAAGAGTAACAAACTTTTTAATTATAGTGAATTAAGGAAAACTATGTTTTTACTTTCTTACGTATATTGTAAACATACAAAAAAAAAGTTTTATTTTGTATACTTGCTTAATATATACATACAGGGTGTTCGGACAGCGCTGAGCTTAAATTGAAAGAGTAACTCCCTGAGACATTCTAAGACGAAAATCAAGAGTAACGATTTTGCGTTTGAGGCCTTGTTTACGAGTTATAACTAGTTAAAGATATCGTTTAATCCGGACCGTTCGACGCTTGAGCATCACTGTGGACTCAGCGACGTTACCGACCGAGTTGCCTCGGTTACCCGCTCTCAAGCGTCGAACGGTCCGGATTAAACGATATCTTTAATTATTAGGGGGACCGGAAAGTAATGTCGTTTCTGCGCATGTTAATATTTGATCGTCATTTCTCAGCTCATTGTGTACTTCAAAATCATACCAAAGACATTTTAAAGTTATAGAGACTTGTTTATTTGTAAATAATTGAATTAAAATTTCTTTTGCAATTTTGAGTGATATAGCTAGCCAAATACCAGAAGAGGTAGGTATCCGACATTGCATGCTTTTTGAGTTTCGCAAGGGTAGTAACTCAACAGTTGCTATCAAAAACATTTACAATGTATACTCAAATGGATTAGACGTTCGTAAATGTCAGAGGTGGTTTGCTAAGTTCAAATCCGGTAATTTTGATCTTTTTGACTCGTATTGATCAGGGAGACCAACAACTTTAAACAATGACGTGTTAAGAACGGAAGTGGAAGCAAATCCATGTAAGACAATTGAGTAAGTGTTAGACTGTCTTAAACAATCTTGATCGACTATCTAAGAACATTTGCAACAGATTGGAAAAGTAAACAGAGCAGGGTATTTGAGTCCCGCATAATTGGATCGAAGAGAACAAAGCTAACCGATCCATCACATGCAACCTACTGCTTTAACAGCATAATACAGAAGCGTTTTTTGATCGCTTGATCACTGGAGATGAAAGATGGGTCCTCTATGGGAATCCAAAACGCAAAAGGCAGTGGCTCTCTCCGAATGAATCGCCACGAAGTACTGCTAAGCCAGGTTTGCACCCCAAAAAGGCCGTTTTGTGTGTTTGATGAAGTATTCGCGGCGTTATTCATTTTGAAGTGCTGAAATCCGGACAAACTGTGAATGCAGACCTTTACTGTGAACAGTTGGATCGAGTAAACCAATCTTCAATTGTTAAGTGGCTAGTGATTATTAACAGAAAAGGCGTTATTCTGCAACACGATAATTGCATGACCGCACTGTGCAAGACAGACCCTGGAAAAAATTAATGAATTGAGGTGAGAGGTTCTGCTTCACCCACCATACTCGCACTATGTTGCACTATCAGATTTCCATTTATTCCGATCTCTATAACACTTTTTAAGTGACAAAAGATTTGCAAATTTGGATGACATACAAAATGCTATCTCCAGATATTTTGCTCAAAAACTAATTGATTTTTATCAATCCAACATTGAAAATTTGCACACTAGATGGCAGAAGATTGTTGATAACGAGGGTGATTACATCATTGATTAAAAATAAAAACTCTTTAAAAATTTATGTGTTTGAATTTATGTGTAAGAAAACGACATTACTTTCCGGTCCCCCTAATATTATAACTCGTAAACAAAGCCTCAAACGCAAAATCGTTACTCTTGATTTTCGTCTTAGAATGTCTCAGGGAGTTACTCTTTCAATTTAAGCCCAGGGCTGTCCGAACACCCTGTATATTAGCACTTGGCAGGCGAAAATCAGAGCTTTTTACTAGTCTATCATTCGACACAATCGTAACGTTTTACGTTTTGCAATAGCCGCGCTACTAGTCTATCACACATTAAGATCGTTATTAGTATTACAGTAGCCACGATACAACACACAACCATTTCATTTTAAGTTACTTTCAATGTATCAAGAATAAAGATCATCAAACGTTTCCCTAATCACCACACCGGCATTACAATCATTATACAGTCCATTTACCTATAACCAGTCGCATAAGGTTAATTCGGCGTGCGACGTACGTGTTTAACCACACTGCTACTGACTGTGGAAATCGCGTACACGACAGCCGCCACCGTATGTTCTCTATCCTTTCTAAAAGCAACGCTCTATCATAGCATAATATATCGTTTTAATCGTCTGTACATTTAAATGAAATACCGAGCATAAACGTCAAATCTATACTGGTGCCGGGAATATTTTCGTGACCGACCGTATAATTTTAACAGTTACCTGCGTGAATACGAATCGCGCGCTTGGATTTCAACGAACTTATCCATCTTGATCCGAGGATTTCTATATTCGTGCCCGGGCAAAGTGATTTCGTATTCGGTAACGGTAGCTTATTGTTAATCAAAAAAAAAAGGGAGAGGGCGAAGCCGAAATTGGATTTCGATGAAACGCTTTTATTCCTTGGTCACGAGAACGAAGAAGTACGAACGAATAAAAATGTATCCACGGGAATACTTTCGGTTAGTACAAAGAAATTGGATGGAGCCGTAGAAACCCTGGCATAACTAACTTCCTGTTATCGGTTTCCAGGAAAATTACCTTTTATTTGCCTTCCCTTTAGCCTCAGCGTACGAAAATGCTAACGGAGAAGAAACAGAACTCGGCTCGAATTGCGTTTTCGAACGCAAAAGTGTGTTCGTGAAATTAGAGGCTACCCATAATTGTCTTCGTTTCGATTATTTTCAACTTCTAAGAACGACTTCTGTTGATGTTCTCGTATACGTGTACAATTCTATGATTTCCTTGCTCAGAAATTATTTGTTGCTGATGTTTCGAATAAACGGATCAAATATAATGTTGAGACACACAATGCGTTAACACTGTCATGTCACCCACTCCATATTTTATGACACGGACGCAGAACGAAGGCTATTTTTCAGTTTTGGATTTCAGTTTATTGATATGCAGTTAAAAGATTAATTTATGACCTGGCGGGAGAAGTTTTAACACTATTACTACCAACATTTTAGCTTTATATTCCATCAATTTTGTTTGAAAATATACACGATGATTGTGGATAGATTAACACATTGTCATTGTTATTTTTCAGGATTCCAGTCTAAAATAATAATTTAATTTTTTCACATTATATTATAATCACTTTACGTTCGAGAGGTGACTGTTAGTCACCAAATGATAGTTTCACAAATTTGCTGACTTGATTACCGTGTCTTGTATTACTCTTATGTGGTTCGTCGCCAACTTTATGTATTAACCAGTTAGCTGTGATTGACGAGTATACTCGTCACGGAGAAGTGGCAGGATTTTGTGTCATGACGAGTATACTCGTCACGGAGAAGTGGCAGGATTTTGTGTTATGACGAGTATACTCGTCACGGAGAAGTGGCAGGATTTTGTGTCATGACGAGTATACTCGTCACGGAGAAGTGGCAGGATTTTGTGTTATGACGAGTATACTCGTCACGGAGAAGTGGCAGGATTTTGTGTCATGACGAGTATACTCGTCATGCGTAAAAAGTAGTGACCATTGGCTATTTAAATTGTGATTTTTGTGAAAAATAAAACATATTCTTGAACTTCAAGATGTTTAGAATATTTTGAAGTTAGGCCGGAATAAAACAAACAAATAAACAATATGAATAATTTGAAATGAACTCATGCGTCCCCGTATGCACTGGCTGAAACAGCTTATCAGTTCGTAAAACGAATTTATTTATGTGTGATGATAACGTTTTTAAATGTTAGCGTAAAAGGGGGTAAAAATAAAAATTGGGAAACTGATTCATGACAGGGCCCTGTTTCGCTAAATATCAGCCCCCAGCAGGAATTTAAATTCTTACCTTCAAATGTATTTAATTTTCCTTGCGTTTGTTGTTTAATACGTATGTAATATGTGCCCATAATTATGAAAGTGGTCTAAGTCATACATTTCTTGTTTCGAGATATTTAATGAATTGCATTCGAATAAATTAAAAAATATTTTTATATTATGCAATATTTTAATTTATAATTTTATTAGTCTTGATTAATGGAAGTTTATTATGAATCTGAAATTTTGTGTGAATTTCATATGAAAATGTTATTTTTAAACTTTGAATTGACTTAGACCATTTTCAAAATTAACTGAATGTCCTATGAATGACTTAAAGCAATAAAAAACTACGTGTTTTATTAGAAGTAATAATTTTAATGAAATAATTCATGACCGTTTATTAATTATTTCTTTAAAAAATAATCCATTTTTATCATTTTCGGCTTTTATCATTATGAGTTTTCAGATTCTTGAAATATTCCTGAAAAACTAGAGGGATGTACGATAGTAAACACATAATATCTTTATGTTTTTCTTCCGTTACTGGAAGAAATTATTTTTCCGCCAATAATTAGTTCGAAAGAGCCTAACTGAATTAATGCACTTTCAAAATAGAACTAAATGAATTCCATATATTGTTAGGCAGACCGAAAAGTATTGTCGTTTCTGTTATTGTTTGATTGTCATTTGTCGGTTTATTGTGTAGTTCAGAAACTCGTCAAAGAGGGCAACGCGTCATTTTAAAGTTATGTTCATATAATTTCTTTAAATTTTTGACTTAGACCACTTTCATAATTAACACTAAATGACTTCCATATAATGTTGAAATTACAACCACTATCTAATGGTTCATTTTTGACGATATCGTAAAAATTACATTGAATTAGTTTAGTTTAAAATGATGTAATGTGAAATAATTGATAAACTCATTTTTTTTTAATTTTGACTTAGACCACTTTCATAATTATGGGCACATATATGTTTATGTTAACCAAATAAGTGCATATTAGTAATAAAATTGTCAATTTTATATAATAAACCCATATTTTTGATCCAATATTTTAACAGCGACATTTACTCTGTGATTGACGAGTATACTCGTCATCGCTCGATTTTTGTGACACATATAGGTGCGCACTCTCAAAAGGAGGCGCCACAGCTAACTGGTTAAATATAATTGTGTATCGTGTATCGTATTTTTTCCTTGCTTGAACAGCATTTTTACCTTTTCGATAGTAAAAAAGTGAAAAATACCGAAAATGTTGCTTTTTACTTTCCATATTTGATAGGGCACCAACCAAAAACCACTGGGTAGAATCAATCGAAACTTTTCACAAGCAAGCCTTGCTATACATGCTGTCAAAATATATAATGACCATGCGGCTTAAGTGTGAAGTTGACTATGAAAAAATACAATTAAGCCCTTTGTTAGAATAGAACGAAATTACTTTCCGAACAACCCAATAATTAACATTCTATTCCTTTGTTGTTTCCCTCATCATAACAAACGAAATTATTTATTTCGTATTTTATATTTATACTATATTATTTTACATCTTGAAAGATATATCTAGTATTTTTAGATAGTTTCGTATTTTTAAATCTCATGGAAAAATTTTCTACCAGGAGTAGTACTTGTAAGCTAATATTTATTTTTCCTCGAAATGGAATTTTGTTGGCATCGGTTGTAAGAGTTCTGTATTTTTAAAACTTTCATGTAAAAAAACAACATCACCAAAATTATGTTTCGCCTATTTACATAAACAAGGTATGCAATACAGAAAACCAACCTTTCGTGCACGTTGATGTCTTTCTTAATCTTTGCTGTGGAGAAAATGTACAGATAACTTTTATGCAAATCGAATCTCTGGTTCTTCTGCAACGTGTATCCTGAGAAATTTTATATTCTTGCAACTTCACGAATACTCTCCGTGACGGCGCTCTTCTTTACATAATGATTTTACAAGTACGCTTTTTATGAAATTTGCAAGTCTGCTGCCACGTAACTCGTAATTACAGTTATATAAGTCAAGAAATATGCACCTTTCTTGTGAAAGCTTTCCTCTTGCTTGGAGTTGAACCTTAGAAATTATAATGGATTGCTGCATTCTATACTCGCTCTTATTTTCGTTGTTCGTATACTGTTAGGTCTTGAAAGGCACATAAAATAAGAGGATAAGTCTAGTTTCTAATATTACAATAGCTTAACGTATTTTTTAGTTTCTATAGAAAACCTTTTGTAGAAAATAACAACAACATCACTATTCTAATCTATCTTAATTTATTTATTGTACATTTAGGCATTCTTATAAATTAGGTTAGAAACAAAAAATAATAAAGACCCTTTCTATACGCGTGGGTAGCGTCAACTGCGCATCAGCCGAGCGCCATCTACGGGTTTCCCCCTCCATATAGAGCACAGCGGTCACCGCACGAATGCAGATGTATTCTCTCAATACCTTTGCCGTTTTACAACCCATAGTTCGTTAGTCGTAGCAGAAATAGGACCCAAGGAGTCATTACATTCCAGCCCGTTTTTTCCTTGGTTTATGGTCAAGTCACATCTGGTGTCAGAACCCTTAACTTTAGCCGTAGAGTCTTTGTTTGCAGTTTTCATTCATTTCAAGGTACTCCTTAGGTCTATTACTCGCTGTGGTCTTTTGGGAAAAACCCTTCAACGTCACAGATCTTACCACTTCCACTCGAACATAGCTAGCCAATAAGAAATTAGTAGATCGTTTTCCCTCACCTATAGCCAAATATTGTACGCCCACTCCGAGTTTTTGTAAAATATGAAGTGTCTTCGAAGAGACACTCTCGTCACAACTTCGAAACGGTTTACACCAAAAATAAAGCCTAGTACATCCGAAGTCGCAATCATTCATTTAGATAGAGTCCACTCTATCACTCTAGTTATACACGTTGTTTAATCGTCGCTAATACTGTCGACGCTGCAACGCACACATTACATATACTAAACTGTATATTTCATCTTTTTTGTGTATTTAATTTTTTCTTAATTTCAGAAAGCAAAAAAGAAATCAAAAATTTATATATAAAGACAAATTTGTTTTATATAATTTGCCAAAATTTTACTGAAAAATATATGATTTTCAACAAGTTATGTTGCTTTTATATAAACCATATCATTTCTATAGATATCTATTCAAAGTGTTCAGCAACTACTGCAAGGATTTGTACGCCGCAGACTTTCAACTTCAAATCCGTGTGGAGTTACTAAATTTTTTTTCTTTCTTTTTTCAATGTATCTTTTATATTTTCTGTTCATTTTTTTTGTTCGTGAAAACATGTTGAATTTTAAATAAATTGTAAATAAAATGTCTTACTAAAAAACTTCAATTTTATTTGCTACAGAATAAACAAAAATATAAATTAAAAAACAAAAAATGAAACCGTACTAATATAATAATAATAATAATAACCGTATAATATGTACTTACCGTAATAATAAAACTTTAATCATAATTAACTCGAAAAATATTTAGTGTTTGCCCCTATAGTGTTATATTTTCGCGAACAGAATGACTAGATCGACAAGTGTGCAAGGTTTCAACTAAATCGGTGACCCGAAGAACATGCACTCTCCTTGTCAACATCACTGCGTAGTCAGTGACGTTACCTACCGTGCAACTCATTTGCCTGCTCTCAGGCGTAAAATAATCCTGTTCTTTAGTTGCTTATAACTAATAAACAAAGCGTCAAACGCAATATTGTTACTCTTGATTTTCGTCTTAAAATGTTGCACAGAGTTACCCCTTCAATTTTCTCCCAACTTCGTCCGAACACCCTGTATGTATCGTACAATAGATAATTCATCGTGACGCCACGGGCAAATCCTGTAAAACTGGCGTGGCATTCAACGTATTAACACATTGCAGACGGATGACGAGATACCTCGTCATTCCTATTTCGTCGCTCGGGGCTGTTGACGAGATATCTCGTCTTGCGTATTTCGTCGTTTGGGGTCACTGACAAGATATCACACAGTTACTATTTGATTGCCAGCGGCAGTTTTTCGTAATTTGTATTGCGAATTAACCAATTGCGCTTAAACCGGTATGTGTCCACCAATACAACATGAATATGAAGGACGTCGACCTTGCAGACCAGTATCTTTCTTATTGGGTTGGCAAGAAAGTAATTTCGGTTTTTTAGAGTGAAATAAAACTCAATTTTTTCCGTACAAAAAATGAACTATAATCAGTCAAATATCTTCCATTCTGTCCGATGATCTTTTGTCATCTTTCTGGTAACTTCTAGTTTTTATCAGCAGAAAACTCAACCACATGCGATTTGACATCGTTATTACTGAAATTTTTATTATTTAACCCTTCTAGTGCTGAACGACGATATATAGATCGTAAACTAACAGTAGTAAACCAAATTACACAGAATTTGTATCTATAGTAACCTAAAGGTATCAACTACCAAATTGCAAAAGAAAGAAATTCTAACATTGACAAAAGAATAACGAAATAAACTTAACGCTATCTACTAGTGCAAACCGAAATTACTTTCTTGCCAACCCAATATAATAGCATTCTCAGGAAAACAGTAAAGTGGACGAAGAAAGTAGTACTTTATTTGATTAACCGTGGTCTTTTCAATTCATTTCGAGTTTACCAACTGCTGAATCCTCAAAGTAATATAAGATACAAAGATTTTCTTCTCGATGTGGCAAGAAACTGGCTTAGTCCTGAAAAAACAACAGAGTCGATGGATTTAGAAACAGATGTACCAGGCCCTTCGAATGTTGTTCAAAGAACTCCACGTAAAGTTCACCCGCAAAAGTTGCCAGACAGTATACGACGACACATCCCAGTACCACTTCCGCCTTCAAAAAACAAGAAATTTCCGGCAAGACGTTGCAAAGTGTGCAAAATCAACGGAAAAAGAATTGAAACTCGCTACGTTTGCAAGCTTTGTAGTGTGCCACTTCACATAGTATCATGTTTTACGAAATATCATACCCTGAAAACTGTTTAAGTTTGTACAAATGTTTATGTATTGAAAAATATTAAAAAATTATTCATTTTTAAAGTTGTTGTTGAAAATAAATATTTCACGTGACAATTATTTTTAACTACTAACAAATCATCACAAATTTAAAAATATTTGACGCCAAAAAATGCCCGGCCACTGGGTACGGTTAACCCTTTGCGGTCGGTGTCGCCGCTTTGGCGGCATTTCAAAACTGTCGTAGAAATCAGTGTCGCCGCTTTGGTGGCATGATCACATCTCGAAAGAGCAATCCAGAAAAACTTACAATTAGATTAACAGAATGCTAGCCATTTCAGACGTCTCACGCATTATTTTACCATCGACAAATATATGATAAGTAAATAGAAATCAATTTATAAATAAATAAAAATATAATAAATTATAAATTGAATTTCAAAGATTAGTAAGAAATAAACATTCCAGTTGTTCAGGATTTCAAGGTAGATTCGTTGGCGATATTAACGGTTTGAGGCTTTGATTTTATATGAAAACCATTGCCGCTCAGCCATGGTAATCGGGCGTTTATCTGAAGTCCGAAAAGGACATCGGTGCGCTACCTTTCCCAAACAAGTCTTGCCGTACAGCGGAAGACGAGACAATGCCAAAAAGCTAACTCTTTCTGTTTTTATGCAGTTTAAGCCCTATTAAACATTACAAATCAGCATCAACATAGCGTGTGATATTAAATGTAGATATATCCACTTTAAATCGCTTAGGAAACAATGACTCCGAAAAGTTAAATTCGCCTAGACTTGCTGGTAGCCCCAGCCGAAAAATCTGCCTACCGCAAGGGGTTAACAATAGAATGCCCGGTCCGCAATGTGTTAAGATACTGCTAAGCATTTATCATGAACCAGTTACATGCTTTAAGTTTTTAGAATTTTAGCCGCAAGCATTACTCTGAAATACTTGTTAAACATAAACTCCGCTAAACAAGGGATGTTGGTCGACTGTATTGAACGGGTAATACCATAATTACTGTGAACAATGTAATTATTCACATGATGTAACGTCTCATAAACTTTGATAAGTAACGTCGAAACTACCATCACTGAATGCTGCGCACGTAACAGCGATTAATTCCTAGAATTTGCCATCAAAATTCCAGGAATGTATGGCTCAGCGCCCTTAAAACCAGGCGTTCGCATTCACCGATCGAAAGACCAGATGAAAACCCCTTTTACAGATTAAGCGGTTGAATACTCACTACACATTAGCTTATCGTTGCAATTATACTAGGAAATCATACTTGACGCGATGAACGGTAGAATATATCAATTTTTGAAAAAATTCGAATGATTGCTGATAGAGTATTGAGTATATTACTCAGTTACTGTGAGTGTGAGTGTGTGTGTGATTGAAAGAAGGGGAAAATTTAGAAACAATAGAACAGCGTGGTTGTACCGCACATGTTTCGGCACCGGCAGTTCACCCAGATCGGTGCATATGAATAAATGTAGTGAATTAGTAATAATTATTATAATCAAGTAATGTTGAGAATAATTATAGAGGGTATGTATTATTATTATTTTTATTATTAAAGTGTTAAAAACCCAACAATTGCAAACTATTGCAGAAAGTTGAGAGTGTTGGTTTTCATGGATGAGAGAAAGTAAATTTGATGAGTGCGAGTCCCTTATCTAGTGTATCGTGAAATAATTTATTGTTCTGTTTCTTAATGTTTTCGAACTCTCTAAAATATTAAATGTAGCTTGGGTACTTACAAGGGAAGTTTGCGAACCCGGAAATTCAAAAAAATATGAAACTTGGTGTACAGGTAGAGTAAATCATCCGTAACACATACCTATTTTTGTTCGTGCCCAATGTCATTTTCAAGGGGTGATTTCACCCCTTAAAGAAAATGTAAAATTATCTTTGTCCTGGAATATCTTGAGAACGGTGAGAGATATTGAAAAAGAGTTTAAACAAAAGTTGAATGCTATTTTTATGTTTACAAGAATGTATAAAAAGATTTTTCGAAAAATCGATATTTCTTGAGTTACCCCCTCCATCAGACCTTAAATTTCAAAAAACATCGATTTTTCGAAAAATCTTTTTATACAGTCTTGTAAACACAAAAATAGCATTCAACTTTTGTTTAACCCTTTTAGTGCCGGAGGCCGATATATCGGCTCTTGATGCACTGGCGAGAAGTGCCAGAGCCGATATATCGGCCCGCGTCTTGTAGCGCTTTACTATTCGCATTGCAGGAGAACTCTATCTCAAAATAAATTTATAATACGTTATAAATGGTCTAATTTCATTACGAGAGAATTAAAGAAAATAGTATTTCGTTTTAACTCTTTGTAGACGACTTTTTCCTATCGCTTGGAGCTAACGAAATCTAACATAAGTACCATGTACCTTCGAATGATTTTTTATTTTTATTATGTAATATTATTTATCTTGTTACAAAATACATTGGAAATGCAAAGTATATACTTTGTAATAAATGGTCTACATAAAATTATGATGAAAAGATGACTTTTTGTATGTGCAAATACGTTTTGTAAGAGAGAACTCAACTTTTACTTTCTTTATGATCTTTTATACCTTTGTTATTTATATAACTTTGAATGAATATAGAAAAACTAGTATCATTGTTTTGTTCTCTATTTCGTCCTTAATATACTGCTTTTTGAATCATGTAAATATTGTTTCTTGTTTGGTTTTTATGAGCATTTTCCCAAACCCTAGTAAAACCGTGAAATTCGGCCGGTTATTCTCGCATAGGCACCTCTTTTTCGCCTGGCACTAAAAGGGTTAAACGTCTTTTTCAATATCTCTAGCTTGAAATATTTAGGGTGCGTCTTATAATCGATGTAATACGGTATATTGTAGGAATGCGATCGAGCGGATGCGAGTTTGGGAAAGTCTGAAGAGTACTTGAGTTGGGCGATTGTCGTGCGAACGCAGAATGTTTGGGCTCGAATGTTTCTAAGGCGTGAAAGATGAGAACTTGAGGAAACAGTGCGACTGAGAAATTCTGGGTGGTCGTGATCGAATGCGTAGAGTGAGAAAGGTTGACAATTAGAATGAAAGGAAACGAGTGTTTGGAAGAATATATGACGGGGAAAATGCGAGCGCGAGTCAGAAAGCTTTTGACTAACGTAGAAGAAAGGTTTGGTTGTGAACGTAGAAAGAGTGTTGAAGTTGCTAAGTTGTAAAGTCGTTTAAGTTGTTTTTGTTAAATTGTTTTAAATATACCGTTATTAATATTTCAATCGCCTTCACTTTTATTTTTCACACCTGAATTCCATCTTCCGTTCTACACTTTATAGAACATTTCCTATGGTATTGTAATTATATTCCTATAATCGATAAATAAATATTACTATTATTGTAACACTACACAATAAAGTTGTAAACTCTTTCGAGAGCAACGCACCGTTCTCGCAGCTAAACCGACATACAAAACACTGATTCCTTTGGTTCTTTTATGCAACGTTTTTTACCCCGATTATTATTTTTAGACGGTTTTCATCGAGATCGGAGTCTCCGCTTGTAATGCTTGATGATGCAGACAGAACCCGTTTAGTGGAGGCATTGGCTGTTTCGAGTTCGTCTTTACAACGATCGTGTCTGGAATATTTAAACCGGCAATTGTCTGAGATGAGAATAAGTTGTCAAGAGGTAGAAAGGAAAGAGGCTCTGTATTCTTGCAGAATCTTCGCCAGGTGACCTTATTCCTGGTATAGAAAGCAAGTTAGGTTTTCCGTGGATAAATATATCCAGTATAGGATATGTTATCATAGTTGAAATGAACCTACGCCACTATTTTCGGAACCTCATTGTTGGAAATTGAATACAGAAATACTACGAAGCAAAAATTAACCATAAACCAGCTTTCTCTTAACGTACTTTCTCAAGGGCTTCTTTCAAGAAGCTAAGCCACATCTGGCATTTTAGAAAGTTCGAAAACATCGAGAAACAGAACAAAAGGGGCTGAACGACCCGGACGGGGTTGTAAGAATTTCGACCACTGCGTTCTGCTAGTCTTGTGACAAAACTCGCTAGGTACGGTCAAAATTGCCCTTCCTCGTGCTATATAAAAGTATTAATAAATTATCATTGTATTATTTCACAAATAAGAGTTCATTTCATTTAGCAATATAAAACCCCATTCCCAATACTCATCCAAGTCGATGTACGCTTACCTGCAAAACTTGAGATCTCATCATTTTATTATCCTTATATCCTATACAGATTTACAGACAGTTTTCTGTGAAGCATTTGTCTGTACATCTGTGTAACTTTATATTTGTACAACTGCCCACTTGAGCAATATTAATGTGTCCAAACAAAGATATCAGGGAAATTGAATCTAAATTCGTTACGAAAGTTAACAAAAATTCATTCAATTCAAACTCAACAGTTTTTTGCTTGGAATGCATTTGTCAGATTGATATTAACCCCTTAACTTGTGTGCTCGAGTCAATTCGATAATTTTTCATACTCGATTATAATCGGGAATTGAAAATAACAATGTGAAAGCTAAGAAGAAAAATCGTTTTATTGATATTTATCATTTACATAGGATTGTAAGCTGTAACACTTATTTATTCAAGAATAAAAAATCCATGGAACAAAAGTGCAGTATATCAAAATTGTCTACCAAAAGAAAAGTTGAATCAGGAGCGGTAACAAATGGAAACCTTTGAGGATGTGGATTTAGTTGGACATTGCTTATCTCCTTCGAGTCAACGGCTATATCTTCTGAACTACCTTCAGAATCACTACTATAATTGTCACTTCCAAAGTTGGGCTATGTGTTGCACCTTGCTTCGAAATATATCACAGAAAAGAAAATTTTGAATAACTTTTTAAAATAAATAATAGTATTTTTATTATTTCTGTGTAAAAGTATAAGTAAATATTTTTTTTCGAAATAACAATTCGAAAAGAAAGATAAAAAAGTCGATGTACGTGTAACATTGCAATAGGTACATGTAACACTGAATTAATTTGCATACTTAATATTTTAAATATTTATTATTTATTATTTTGTATCTCGAAAGATATGGCTAGTATTTTAAAATAAATATTAGTATTTTTATTTTTCCTGTTGTAAAAGTATAAGTAAATATTTTTACTGGTAACAATATTTTTTTTCGAAATAACAATTCGAAAAGAAAGATAAAAAAGTTGATGTACGTGTAACACGTGAATTAATTTGCATACCTAATATTTTAAATATTTGACACTTGATCGAAAACTTTTTGTCAGTAGGGTAGTACACGTGGTAAGTTCAGTAACATATTTAAAGGAAACTTGTTCACGTATGTAAAATTTTTGTGTATACACGAAAGTGTGCAAGCTGAAGCTATCAAAATCGATTCGATGCCGAAATCTTTGGAAAATTTTATCGGTATGAAGAACCGAGGCAATCGTAAAACGGGGAACTGAAACTGTTGCTGGTACAAAGTTTTATCCGACTATAAAACTTTTATTATTCTTGTAGCGCAGCCAGTGCGGAAATGTATCGTGCTGACGCGATTTACCAGCCACCAGTGTTTCTCGTAAATGTGTGCAGGGAAGCTTCAATATTCAGTTGTATTGCATACTTGTTAACTACTCTTAGTGATTTTTTAAAAGCTTCAATAACTTTCTCCACACGATTTCCATACGATCCTAATGTTGTTGAAAAGTTATTTTAGGCAATGCAATTTTACGTCTACGGAATATCAAAAAGATGCATAAAAATTGTACACAAAACTTCGCGAAGTTCAGTGTATCCTTTCGCGATCTTGAAATTTATTAAAAGAAATTTCGGAAAGCAAAAATTTAGAAACTAATTAAACGAATTTAAACAACGTTAAGAATCGGAAAATTAAGAATCAATAATAAAATATGCTTCGGTAAAATGGAAGCATTTAATTATGCAAGACATTAGCTGTATTGTCCATTTCATAAACTTCGCTGTCATCACGAATGTATTAAATCTGACCTCTATCCAAGATTCCGTCGAAAGATAAAAAAGGAAGGGCAGATCTGCTCAGATACAGTAGCAAACAAAAGTTTAAGACCAAAGGGTGAAAGAAAATAAATTAATTAATTGATAAGAAATAACAGTATAAATAAAATTCTATACTAATCAATAAATAACGTTCTATCATAATGATGATAAAAATGAATAGATAAACAATATTTGTGAATCATAAAATTAAGTTTTACATTGTCCTGTCGTCTTAAACTATTATCTACTACTGGAAATTAATTAATTAATAAGAAATAACAGTATAAATAAAGTTTACATTCTATGCTAATCAATAAATAGCGTTCTACCACAATGACAATAGAAGTGAATACATAAACAATATTTGCGAATCATAAAATTAAGTTTTACATTGTCCTGTCGTCTTAAACTATTGTCTACTACTG
>JAOPTO010000908.1:71406-204464 GCA_033822845.1 Tetrapedia diversipes
GCGTCAGTGCAGTTTGCCAAAGCGATTCTACTAACGATCGTTCCAATAGATTCTAACTATAATCAAGTTTCGAACGCGTGAAGTCATTGCTGAATTAAACGATTTATAGTCATCGGTGTAAGAAGATTTGGTATAGAATTAGAAACAAACGCTTCGATTGTATGCTTGTTAATAGATCGAAGTCTAATTGTTTTTCTTAGAAGGAGACTGCAAGTCCTTCGGGTTACTAACAATTTTATATAGCTGACCGCCACTATACGTCAAAATTATTATTAATAATTATTATTATTAACAAATTAATAATTAACTTTATTAACGGATTAATAATTATCGTTATTAACGAATTAATAATTATCGTTATTAACAAATTAATAATTATCGTTATTAACAAATTAACAATTATCATTATTAACAAATTAATAATTAACATTATTAAAATATTAATATCATTAATATTAGTAAAAAATTAATATGATTACTAAATTAATATCGTTAATGTAATTACTAAATTAATATTATTAATAAACTAATAATTAATATTATTAATAAACTAATAACTAATATTATTAACAAATTAATAATTAACATTATTAAAATATTAATATCATTAATATTAGTAAAAAATTAATATGATTACTAAATTAATATCATTATTATAATTACTAAATTAATATTATTAATAAACTAATAACTAATATTATTAATAAACTAGTAATTAATATTATTAATAAACTAATAATTAATATTATTAATAAACTAGTAATTAATATTATTAATAATTTAATAATTGATATTATTAATTAGTAGTAAGTCAAAATTAAAAAAAAATGAGTTTAGTAGTTGTTTCATACCACATTATTTTAAACTAAATTAATTCAATGTAATTTTCACGATATTGTCAAAAATAAACCATTAGATAGTGGTTGTTATTCCGACATTATATGTAATTCATTTAGTATTAATTATGAAAGTGGTCTAAATAAAAAATTTAAAAAAATTGAGTTTATCAATTATTACAAATCAGCTGACGACGATAGTGATAACGATAGTAACGCATTCTTTGAAGGAGAAAAGCAAATTCACTCTTCTGAATTTGTGAAAAACGAACCGTTACATTGTCTTAGCCATTTTGCCATGTTGACCAAAAATATACGGAAATATTAAATTACTTCCATCATACACCACCACTGGACAAGTAACGGACGAAAAACGAAGATATTATGTATTTACTATCCTATATCCCTCTAGTTTTTCAGGAACATTTTAAGAATCTCAAAACTCATAATGATAAAAGCCTAAAGTGATAAAAATGGATTACTTTTCGAAAATAATTAATAAATGTTCATGAATTGTTTCATTAAAATTATTGCTTCTAATAAAACTCGTAGTTTTTTATTGCTTTAAGTCATTTATATGTCATTCAGTTAATTTTGAAAATGGTCCAAGTCAATAAAAATTTTAAAAACATTTTCATATGAGATTCACACAAAATTTCACATTCATAATAAATTTTCATTAATCAAGGCTAATAAAATTCTAAATTAAGATGTTGCATAATATAAAAATATTTTTTAACTTATTCAAATGTAATCCATTAAATATCTCAAAACAAGAAATATATGACTTAGACCACTTTCATAATTATGGGTAGATTGTAGGTTTTTATGCAAACATTTGTACATGCAAAACCGTGTAAGATGCACACAGTACGTGAAAATATAAAAAAATCATCCAAAATCAAGTACACGTTGTAACATTTACAAGAAAAGCTTATACGTTAAGGAGTAAAACAGATCTCTGTACAAGTTTCACCTCTTTAATTTTGTTTATCAAATTATGCATTTACAAAATAAGAGAATAGAGAGAATTTTAAGATCTTCCATTCGAAATTGTGCGATTTCGTTTTATAGTTTCCATAATGTGTTGCAAAATTTATGATTTTATTAGACTTTAAAGGTCTGTAATGAACAACATCATTCGCGATTTTTTCAGGTTCATAATAAAATTTGCATATATTTTTCAAGAATCGCCTATATGAAACGTCATTTAGTTTAGTTAAGTAATATACTAAAATTTAAAAGTATGATTGTTTAACCTCTAACAAAGTCTAACTATCAAACAAACTAATTGAAGTCTGAAAATTTGCGAAACAATCATTTGGTGACCAACAGTTTGCACAGGGCGCACATAGAGTTAATTAATTTTTAAAATTAAACGTTGTGCACTTCGAGTGGTAACTTAGACACTCGAATATTTGAGGTTGATGCAGGTACAGTACAAGAAATGATTGATGTTTTTAGACAAAAAAAGACTGAATATATTTCTATTACACGAGCGTGGTTGAACGTTACTGTTTAATGTATTTTTACAAAATCTAACGCTGGAGGGATGTTATGCGCTTATACAGGGTGTTCGGACAGCCCTGGGCTTAAATTGAAAGAGTAACTCCCTGAGACATTCTAAGACGAAAATCAAGAGTAACGATTTTGCGTTTGAGGCTTTGTTTACGAGTTATAAGTAGTTTAACTCGTTTAATCCGGACCGTTCGACGCTTGAGCATCACTGTGGACTCAGCGACGTTACCGACCGAGTTGCCTCGGTTACCCGCTCTCAAGAGTCGAATGGTCCGGATTAAACGATATCTTTAACTAGTTATAACTCGTAAACAAAGCCTCAAACGCAAAATCGTTACTCTTGATTTTCGTCTTAGAATGTCTTATTTTGTGCCGTAGAATATATTAACAAAGTTTGAACATTAAAACCTGGGACACCCTATATATTATTATATACTAGTATTACATACTATTATTTATATATTATTACTATACTATATATATTATATAAATTGTGAGCGCGCTGTCAATTGTTTGGATCGGACAAATGCGCTGGGTTTTCTCGACAGGAAATCGGAAGAGCGCCAAAGCGGCTCGTGGTACGCAAACGGTTAAGAAACTGCAATTATACGTGGTGTAGACAAAAAAAATTGCTAGAAAAGTAGGTAACTTTCTGTAAAGCACGTTGAATCTCATCGCGATCGCGATAATGTTTTTGATATGATAATTGTAACTTCGTTGATGCGTAATGTGTTCACACACTGTTTAACACGTTCCCGTACGTGAATGCTGTAGCATTCATTTTCATTGTGACACAGAATGACGTGGATGCTGTAGCATTGAAAGGCTGGGTTAAATAATTGACAACACCTTTTTTCTCTACTTATTAAATTTAATGGATACTAGTGCTGCGATCAAGGGTCTGCGGGCGAGTGACCTGGTCGGATGCTTACAAGGTTCTGTCCGCGTGCGGTAAAAATGCTTATATACAGGGTGTTCGGACAGCCCTGGGCTTAAATTGAAAGAGTAACTCCCTGAGAGATTCTAAGACGAAAATCAAGAGTAACGATTTTGCGTTTGAGGCTTTGTTTACGAGTTATAACTAGTTAAATATATCGTTTAATCCGGACCGTTCGACGCTTGAGAGCGGGTAACCGAGGCAACTCGGTTGGTAACGTTGCTGAGTCCACAGTGATGCTCAAGCGTCGAACGGTCCGGATTAAACGATATCTTTAACTAGTTATAACTCGTGAACAAAGCCTCAAACGCAAAATCGTTACTCTTGATTTTCGTCTTAGAATATCTCAGGGAGTTACTCTTTCAATTTAAGCCCAGGGCTGTCCGAACACCCTGTATAAAGGTGTCAGGAGTGGGGTGTTTGGTTCCCTTTTTGGAATGAGAGATATTGTCGACTGTCGAAAATGTTTCCAGCGACTTCAGGTATATTTTGTTTCATCGGTCGAAAGTAAAATGTACCGAGGATAACCTTAATCGCGTAAACTACCTGAAATTTTTAAGGAAGCCAGGCCAAATCGAAGGAACATAGAAAAAATGAGAAGAACCCGAAACTGGCATGGCAATAAGTACGTTTGCTAAAAAGGGTATTATTTAGCCTTAATGATATTGTCTCCAAATATACCCTTGAATTACGGCTGAAGTTTTATGAATATAAAATGAATGTTGTTACAACGTAACACAGTCTTTGAACTCCGAACACTCTTAGCCTAAGTGCTTCGAAGGGACGGCGTGCTATCGCTGGAGACGGAGTACTGTTACTAGTACTTACACTGACAATCGCGTTGCAGTAAACGAAAGATTTATTTATTTTAACGAAATTTTATTCATTCAATAATTTTTATTTTTATTTTTATTTATATATATTAATATTTTTAATTTTTATTTTATAATTTTATTTATTTAAACGAAAGATTATTTTCGTCCATGGTCCCTACTAGCAGCTATCGTCAGCACCAAAAGGTTAACGTAAAAATGTGTGGCCACGAAAAAAATCACAAGGTGAACAAAACAAAAATTGGCGAACGCATATATGCGTCCATAGTCCCAACGAGCAACTTCCGTTCGACGCATATATGCGCCCATAGCACTCAAAAGGTTAAGTTATATACTATTAAGTTATTGCTACCAAACTGTTTTAAATATACATATAATAATAATATCTAATAACTTCACTTTGTTTTTTTTTTTACACCTGAGCCTTATTATCATCTCTCTACTAAATAAAAAAAAGTAAAAAATTCCTATATGGATACTTGAAATATAAATATATTCCTATATGAATATTTCAAATTCATTTCAAATGGATATTCAAATATACAATTGGTTCCAATTTGATGAAAATGTGAAATATTCATTTCCATATGTCCACTAAATTACAATGAAAACATATTTACTGTTTTTCAAAATATTTTTAACAACGTAAACAATACTCGCTTCTCCATGAAATATTAAACATGAGTTACTTTATTTTATTATTCTACAGTTCGAAAAATATACAACTGCCTAATATAAATTTATGGTTTTTTTTTGCGAAACACGGAAACATGAGATTGGAAATGAAATCCCCGCGAAACTTTCAACAAAAATTGTACCGTGCGAGAATCGTCTTTATTGGAAGAATTTATAGCTGAAGTCACGAAAGACAAAGAAAGTGAGCTTCTGTGTGTGGACAATTTAAAGTTGCATCAAACTTTCTTTTGTACATCCCCGACGAAAGACGATATCTCCTGCTGTATTTCACAGAACCTCCTGCTGGAATTGAAGAAAAAGTTTGGACTTTTTCCCTTTAACACAAGTATACGTAACATGCAATTGAGATGCTATTTTAATTCTTAAATTTCAAAGAGTGAAGTGAAACATAAGAGAAGCAACGTAAACTTTCACCAAAAAGGTACGAAATACTGAAGGCAAAAATTGTTCTCAATTTCATTGATATTTCTGATAGTATTGATTCCTAGATTAGCGATCATGACTAGTCTTTAGCAGTACGATTTTTTAAAAATTCTGTAAAAAGTATTCAGATTACAGTGGCTCCAAAAAGTATTCGTACACTATATTATAAGGAAATTCATCTACTTCTAAAATTCTAATTTCAATGAAACTTTATGTGTGTACAGAGCATGGTGTGTCCTGCGTGGAGCAATTTTTTTGGCGGCAAAATATCTTTTAAGGGGGCTGATAACGAATCTCAAAGTTTCAGCGATTTTTCACGCTTTGAATACAAGCTTTTCTGTGTTCTTTTTTTATGACAGGGCGATAGGGTATTAAAAATTAAACATTTTCTATTTGAAAGATTTTGCTTCATCAAGTATCATTACAAAGTTATCTTTAAAAAATGAGAGAAAACTCAAAAACTTCAACGCTGGTTTCACCCCTTTAAAATGGTATTTAGATGAAAAGAAGAGATTAATTCATACGTATACTATTACGATCTACATACCCACAAAGTATTAAAAATTAAATATTTTCTATTTGAATGGTTTTGCTTCATCAAGTACAATTACAAAGTTATCTTTAAAAAATGAGAGAAAACTCAGAAACTTCAATGCTGGTTGTACCCCTTTAAAATGGCATTTAGATGAAAAGAAGAGATTAATTCATACGTATACTATTACGATCTACATACCCACAAAGTATTAAAAATTAAATATTTTCTATTTGAATGGTTTTGCTTAATCAAGTACCATTACAAAGTTATCTTTAAAAAATGAGAGAAAACTCAGAAACTTCAACGCTGGTTTCACCCCTTTAAAATGGCATTTAGATGAAAAGAAGAGATTAATTCATACGTATACTATTACGATCTACGTACCCACAAAGTTTTATCAAATACTTCTATCAGACTCAGAATTTCAGGGTTAAACGAATTTATTTGTGACATTGTGTACGAATACTTTTTGGAGCCACTGTAGTTTAATCGATGAAGCTAGGGAACACGATTGGGTAGTTAGATGACGAGGAATTATGTCATGAACACATTCGTTCTGTTATCTTTGCTCTTTCTATGCAATATTAATCCGCTGCATAGGTTTCGACCTTCCATTCTAACGTGTAGAAGCTAATAAATACGTTCATGATTTTATGTAGGTGCTTAAAAAATGGTGAATAAGATAATCTATGTATCGCTGATAGGGATATTGTCTGCACACCGTAGATAAGATCCACGAAGAATATTCCTTAATCGAACATTCTGCTAAAACGCTGAAATAATTTACCTTAAGCATTTATAATCTACATGGGACGAAAGAAACAAAACTGTTAGCATAAATTTAAGATATACTAATTGTATAGATAAATAATTATTTTAGGGGATATAGTCAATTTATGAAACAATTAGTATAGTTCTTATGACCCAGATTAATTTTAATAATTATTGTGAAGAATTAGTTGATTAATAATTAAGGTGTTAATGCAATAATTAATAAAAATTAATATTATTATAGAATAATAATTAAATTTATTGCGATCTAATAAATTTAAGGTATACTTATTGCATAGGTAAATAATGATTATTTTGCGGGATATAGTCAGTTTATGAAACAATTAGTATAGTTCTTACGATACTTATTAATTTTAATAATTATTGTGAGCAATTAGTTGATTAGTAATTAATATGCAAATGTTATAATTATTAAAAAAGTATTTATAAAATAATAATTAAATTTTTTGCGATGTAATAAATTTAATGTATTTTAATTGCATAGATAAATGATTATTTTGCGGGATATAGTTAGTTTATGAAACAATTAGTATAGTTCTTATGACCCAGATTAATTTTAATAATTATTGTGAAGAATTAGTTGATTAATAATTAAGGTGTTAATGCAATAATTAATAAAAATTAATATTATTATAGAATAATAATTAAATTTATTGCGATCTAATAAATTTAAGGTATACTTATTGCATAGGTAAATAATGATTATTTTGCGGGATATAGTCAGTTTATGAAACAATTAGTATAGTTCTTACGATACTTATTAATTTTAATAATTATTGTGAGCAATTAGTTGATTAGTAATTAATATGCAAATGTTATAATTATTAAAAAAGTATTTATAAAATAATAATTAAATTTTTTGCGATGTAATAAATTTAATGTATTTTAATTGCATAGATAAATGATTATTTTGCGGGATATAGTTAGTTTATGAAACAATTAGTATAGTTCTTATGACCCAGATTAATTTTAATAATTATTGTGAAGAATTAGTTGATTAGTAATTAATGTGCAAATGTTATAATTATTAAAAAAGTATTTATAAAATAATAATTAAATTTATTGCGATCTATTAAATTTAAGGTATATTTATTGTATAGGTAAATAATGATTATTTTTTGGGATACAGTCAATTTATGAAACAATTAGTATAGTTGTTGCATGGAAAGAAACAAAACTACTATAAATGAATCAAATAAAATATCATGATAAAACTTTTTCTTGACGCTTACAATGTTTGTTGACTACTTATATCACCTTTAATAAAATAACTCAAAGCAAATAAAATCAGTGATTTTTCTTATGGGGTCATCATTTTTAGTGAAACAAATCGTATGCAGTTATAGACTAGCATCATGAAGAACAACAAGTTTTGGTAACAAAAGTTCGTATCTAATAATTTCATGACAACAATGACTGTGCAATACGTTTGACATTATTATACATGGTCATTAAAATTACAATCACGTGGTCACGTTAACCGCAAATTGTGTTCCCAAATTACACCAAACAAATAATGTGTACATAAATTATTAAGTAGTTTAGATATATAGTACTTCAGAGTTACTACACATGCAGAGAGAGGAAACAGTACTTTCAGTATGTAATCAGTGATCAAAGCTATTAAAATCAGTGATTATAATAGACACATGATAACTATTATAATTTGGAAAATTAATGATTATTAAATTAATTATTGAAATATGAAATATAATACAGTTACTCCCACTCGTATTCGTACAGTAGGCCATAACGTTGTCAACATTTGAATTATTGTAGCTTCGTGAAAATAAGTCGCACAGTAATCATTTTGAGCTCGTTTTAAAGGTTGAACCTCCTACTTTCATACCTTTAAATTCAACTTCCCCTGGAATTTCCCTCCGGTTAGTTATAATCGTAAAAATGAGGAACGTTTTCTTCAAAAAGACTGTGCGAATTCAAACTGCTCTGAGAGATGAAGAAAATTATTTACTAACTTCAAATAACGATTAAAATGAAGATCAAAGCTTTATCTTCACAATGACCTGCCTAAACGTTGACTTACGATTTTCTGTCACTGTTTTATGATACTTTGAATGAGACGTGTTTCGTTTGATTTTGTATAAAAACATGTTAAATTCGAGGAAACACTTCTCATTCAAAGTATCATAAAACAGTGACAAAAAATCGCACGTCAACGTCTAAGCAGTTCATTACAAATAGAAAACATTGTTCTTCAATCTAATTGCTGTTTCAGATTTATAAAAAATTTTGTTAATCTCTCAGAGTAGTTTGAATTCGCATAACTTTTTCGAAGAAAATAATCCTCATTTTCGCGATTGTAACTAACTACAGCGAAACCCCAGGGGAAATTGAACACAAGGCTGGAAATGTAGAAGATTCAACCTTTAAAATGAGTTCAAAATGATTACAATGCGACTTCTTCTCATGAAGTTACAATAATTCAAATGTTGACAACGTTGCGGCCTACTGTACGAATGTATTAAAATTATGATAAAATTGGGTCACGTCTGACCTCTTCAACGTTACATTTATTGCTGTTTTTGTTTTATAACGTCAATCGTAGAAAATACTTAACACTATTCCTACCACGACCGGTCAAATGACCGTTTTTAAAATTTCGATTAGAATTTCACATATACAACGCAATCGAACCACCTTTAAATTTTAGACTTTTCCTCAAATAAACCTATAATACATTTTTCAATATTCACTTCTTTTCTCATTGTTTAGTTTCTGAGAAAAATTTGTAGTCTCTCTTACGTGAGAATGTCGTGATAGGAATAGGTATACGTGAAGTGTCAGTAGGAATAGTGTTAACGCATGAGAATTCTATAAGTCAGGTCGCCTCAAAGATGCCTTGAACAATTTTCCGCTAACAAATGCTAGTAGGAGTAACTGTATGTATGTCAGGACACCTATCAAATTCATGTAAATACTGTATTTATGCTACAATAATATACTTATTTCTCAATGAAAGCAATTTTTATTGAACATTTAGTTATAGTAGAAGATATAGAGAACATAGTATAAACAATTCTTCCCACCAAATGACATAAAATTGTTTAAATCTTCTTTTCATCGATAAGTCCTCCCCGTTGCGAAATAACCGCTTGCACTAATCGAGGTAGTCTTGCGACAAGTTTTTGCAGTGTTTCTATTTTAATTTCTCCCCAAATTGTTTTCAACATTGTCCACAATTGTTTTTCACTTTTTGGGCACTTGTCTCTCACTTGTCTATCCAATTTGTCCCACAACTTCTCAATTGGATTAAGGTCCGGCGACTGTGGGAGCCACTGCATAATTTTCACTTCCTTTCTTTCTTCTAGTTCCTTTAAATAGTTTTTACATATTTTTGCACAGTGTTTTGGATCATTATCCGGCATAAACACAAAATTATTTCCAATAAGTCTTTTTCCTGAGGGAATCGCATTGTCTTTTAGAATATTCAAATATTGTTCTTTTCGCATTATTCCTTCCATTTTCACTATATCGCCCACATTATTAGCCCCAAAACAACCCCAAATCATAACTACACCACCACCATGCTTGATTGTAAGCACAACACAGTCTGGAAGAAATTTTTCGTTGACTCTTCGACGAACGAAAGTGCGCCGCTTGTTACCAAATACTTCAAATTTGGATTCGTCTGTCCAAAGAACTTTTTCCCATTGGGAAATGATCCAGTTGCGTGTGTTGCTCCATAGCAACATTAAGATTAAAGGACAAAATGATAAATCTACAAAAGAAACTAAATTTAAGAAATATTTATGCGAATTCCGGAAATACGTAAGTGTCCGGATACTTATGGACGGGAGTGTATATGTAACTTATTCGATATTTAATTTTCAAGTTATCAATTATAAAAATTTATTGCCTCATAATTTACATACATATTAAATGAGAACTTTCTGAGTGAATTGAGTTTGAGCAGAAAATGAAAATAGTAAACTTATTTTATGTACAATGGCTCCAAAAAGTATTCGTACACTATGTCACAAATAAATTCGTTTAACCCTGAAATTCTGAGTCCGATAGAAGTATTTGATAAAACTTTGTGGGTATGTGGATCGTAATAGTATATGTATGAATTGATTTCTTTTCATCTAAATGCCATTTTAAAGGGGTGAGACCACCGTTGACGTTTCTGAGCTTTCTCTCATTTTTTAAAGATAACTTTGTGACAGTACTTGATGAAGCAAATCTTTCAAATAGAAAATTTTTAATACCCTATCGCCCTGTCAGGAAAAAGAACACAAAAAAGCTTGTATTCAAAGCGTGAAAAATCACTGAAACTTTGAGGTTCGTTATCAACCCTCTTAAAAGATATTTTGCCGCCAAAAGAATTGCTTCACGCAAGACACACCGTGCTCCATACACACATAAAGTTTCATTGAAGTCAGAATTTCAGGATTAGGTGAACTTCCTTGTAATACAGTGTACGAATACTTTTTGGAGTCACTGTAAATTAATTCCTCATTTACTGCAGATACGGTTAGACCACGTAAACAACACAAGTCCTTGTCTATTAATATTTTCAGATGACCTTACGTTATCTTATCTTTCCATATCTCTCACCTTAAGTTCAGTAAAATAACACAAAGATTTAAATGAATTGAAAAACATAAACATCGCAAATGTAATGCAGTGAATACCTTGACGAATAACGTCCGTGTATGAACAGCCATTCTGAAGGTTTACAAAAATCAGGAATTCATGGAAACGTGCAGTATTACGCCCTATACAAACTTTCATAGCAGACAGAAATATTTTTTACGCACAAGCTAGCAAAACGAAGGTACGAGCGATGATCTTATTACTGTGAATAAAATTTAGGCGATAATATTAGAGTGCCACGTACGATTTCGTTTCTCGGCAGCAAAATCTAGCTTTTAGGTTAATTTTCGGTATGAAACACGGAGATTGCAACGGAAAATATATTTTGTTAGGTGAAAACACCTTTTTCATGCAATTACCGCAACTACAATTTTTTGTATTAGGTTTGTCGTGTACGCGTTTTCCACCGTCAGTATTAGTGTAGTTAAACTCGTACGTCACACGCCGAATTAACTTTGTGCAACTAATTATGTATAAGTGGACTGTATAATAATTATAATGCCGGTGTAGTGACTAGAAACACTTGATACTTTATTCTCGATACATTGCAGGTAACTTTATATTAAATGTTTGTATGGTGTATGGTGGCTATTGCAACTCGGAAAAATGGTACGTTTTAACCAGTTAAGTGTGTTTGACGACTTTAAAATCATTTTATACTGAATCAAACGTATATAAATAATAAAATATCACTGATTTATTTATTTTTATACTGTAAATTTATGAATACTATATTAATACATATTTATACTATACTGTACATTTTATGAATCAATAAGAAATTCACAATTTTTAATTAGGAACCTGTGTTTTCTATTAAAATTACTTCTTGCGTGAATTTTGGGACACCCTTTATATACATACAGCATAAGTGAAACATACTTAATACTTTACCGACCGCATGACTTATCGCATACACATTCTCGATCGGCTTATTTTGGCGCCGGTGCATCGCTAATGAATCGATTACTATAATTTTCTTCATTTAGCTATCATTTTGTCGCACTTAGCTTTCACAAAAAGGTTAAATTTTTCTTAAAAGATATAACCTATGATTAACCTCACTATTAAGAAAGAGATAGCATTCAAAACTGCATGTACAAACTTGTATACATTACGTTAGATTCAAGAAACACTAAAAATCATATGTTGAGCTATCATTCTGTTGCATACTGTAACTGATAGTTTAACCAGTTAAGTGTGTTTGACGACTATATCTGTCATGGAAGAATGGCAGAATTTTGTGTTATGACGGCTATATCCGTCATGCGTAAAGTTTTGTTACAATTTGTTATTTAAATTGTAATTCTGGCGAAAACTAAATTATATTCGTAAATTTTAATACGTTTAGAATGTTTAGGGGTCAAGACGAAATTAAATAAACAAATGAAAATTATAGATAATTTGAGTTGGATTTCTAACTTCCTGAGAGCTAACTCGTAAGCACTGCAGTAACACTGGATCTTTGATTATCCCGATTTTCATCTTGACGTGTCATAACCAAAAAAAACAAAGTATATTAGATTCTCCATCTGCGGTGATGTTCTATTTGTTATAAAAACAAAATTAGAAAAGACTCTCGGTATTGGTGTCCGACATGCAAAGTGCCACTGTGCATCGTTCCCTGTTTCAGAACATATCACACGAAAGCAACATTATAAATTTTTAATTTCTACAAATATTTGATTTTTTTTAAGTTTTTCGTTAATTATGTGTAAATATAGCTTTACGTTGATCCATTGTGTAAATATTACTAATAAATTCATTCATTTTCTAAAATAAAGTCGTCTTTTTGACCCAATATGTCAACAGCGCCACTTACTCTGTGTTTGACGACTATATCCGTCATCGCTTGATTATCGCGACACACACTGGGGCGCACTTTGCAAAATGATCGACACAGTTAACCGGTTAAATGAATGATCGACTAAAAAGGCTCTCTTTTTCGCCTGCCAAGTGCTAATAGATACATGCCCTTGGCTGGGCGGGCACCACTTCAAGGACAAGATGATTCGTCGGTCATCCTTTGAGTGGGAAGGTACAGCCCACACAAGGGGTGGTTTCGGAGTGTACCTGATAAAATCCTAGACCCCAGGGGGTCACCTAAAAGTCCTGTTATTTGAAATATATTATCACGGCATGCAATAAAGTCTGATAGCCCAGTGCTGAGGAACCGTCGTTATCAAAATTGTCGTTTAGATATCTGTGAACATAACGATCAGGTAAATTTCGCCTACTAACGGTTCCTAATCATGATTTCAATCAAAAAAGGTTCGGAACGCGACAAGGTTTACAAATTAATTCGGTGCCTTTTTCATACGGAACCCATCTTCCTAACTTTTTAATTTTTCCTAACTGCGGTAAACGTTACGATAACCATTAACCCTTTGCGGACGGAGCAGTAAAGAAAATAATCGATAAAATTTTCTTACTAATTAAAGGTGAAAGTTCAAACAACAAGAAAACAGTATAAGTTAGGTACTTTGGTGCGAAAACCGTTTATCGACAAAATCCGCAATCATTTAGTTGCCAACCCAATAGAATGGACGGTTAAGAAATTAGAATGAGAAGGAATGTATAGAAAAGAAAAAAGATGAAAATATGAGTGAATGGAGTAGAGAATGAAAAAATTGAATGAGGGTCGTGAGTGTACACCTTTTGTTTGTGAATTGAATGAGAATAGGACGTGCGAATGAGATCGGAGAATTATTACACAAAATAAACACATTTATATACTTTTAACATTGTCGTTTTCCTCAACAAATCTCACTATATCGCAATGTTTTGAAAAACTCCCTGAAATTAGGAGAGTCATCATAAGACATCCACTAGACCAGGGGTCGGCAACTTACGGCTCTTAACCCTTTGCGGACGGAGCAGTAATGAAAATAGTCACGTCGCGCGTTTGTGTTATAAAAACTAAAGCTGTATTTAAATAAGTTTTTCATAAAATCTAACAAAATCATAAACAAACAAATTTAGGCCAACTTGACTTCTTAGGCTAGTATACCCATGCGTATCTTATACGTGTCGTTTACGACAGACAAATGCCAGCCGCAGTGCGAGAGTTGGGCGGATATATCCGACACTCGTCCGCAAAGGGTTAATGGGTAACGCAAGCCCTTGTTTAGTTTTTTCAAACCTTTTTCAAAAGTTTTTTTAACTTTCTTGCCTGTCCTGGACGTGATTTGTCCAATAGATTAAAATCTACGTTTCGAAATCTTTGAAACTACTTTTTGCACGTTTCATACGTCATAACTTCATTACCCAAAGCAGAACAGACCATTTGTTTAGCTTCAGAAGCATTTTTCTTCGACTCAAACGCAAAAATAATGCAATGCCTCAAATGCTCTTTGTCGAACGCCATATTGCTTACTGCTATTGAATGAAATTATGCCGAGTTGTTGTTAATTGTTATAATGTTGTTTAGAGAATAATGTTACTACTTTCAAATCACCACAGGGCAGGAAAGATATTTTAATTTGAACGGAAGTTACAAAGCGTTAAATGCAAAAGCACAGAATTAATTTGCACACCTAACACATTGCACAACTTTAAAATAATTTGTTTACTTAAATTATTTATGCACACCTAACTATTAATATACAGAGTAAATAATATAACGTAGGCACTATAGTTATTTCTGTGATTAATGCACAGTTCAAAATTCTTTTTCGTTTCTCATTTGAATATTTTTATCGATATTATTCAATTAAATAATAAAAATGTTTTTTATTAAATTTTCTCAATCTGAATTAATGCTTGGTAATTAATAATAATAAGAAAAAATTACAAAAATGACTTAAAAATGACTTTGACAATTTATTTGGAAGGGATGCGTAAAAAGAGTCCAACATTATTTGCGAAAATAAATATTTCGATCAATCTACCAACAATAATTATAATAGTGTACATAGAACAGTTAAATTACGCCATTGTAATTAACACTAGATTTATGGATATTTCTTGTATATTTATTCCTAATATATATGTATATCAAGAAATAGGTATACCTCACAGAGAATTTGAAATTGCAAAGCTTAGGGGGAAATAGATTAGGGTATATTTGTATTACTCCAACAATAAAAGTCAACAAAAATTGCTAGGAATAATAGTAATTGCTAGGAATAATAATAATTGCTTTTACAAATTTTATTCATGAAGTGGTAAACTCGTCAAAGTCACGAATTCCGTAAACCTATTGTTAAATACAATTGTTACCATGTTTTATTAAAAAGTTTAATATAATTTTGGTAATTAAAAATATTATATAGACAAATATTAGTAATTTCCAATACTGTACTATCGACTGTAAATTGTTATAAAGAGAAACTTGAGCAAATACTACATTACAGATAAAGTAATATAAAGTAATACAATTTTATAAAACTTCTTGATAAAGAGATAAATACTAAACAATTTTTTATTTTGTAATCTGCAGTTTCCACTAATTATTCTGCAATCTTTTATTTCTAATAAATTCTGCTTACAGTTGATATAGGTTAAATAGCTGAAGCAAATGCTTAAGCCAATATTAATCTCAGTAGTTGATTTAATTCTGATGATAGAGTGAAAGTTTAGAAATTTGGCGAAAGCAAGTAACCATGAAATATCTCATTTATTAGATACCACGTGGAAAATGTAGGTGCTTGAAGCACGAAAGGAAATTCGATGATCGAATTGCTGTTCTTTCCTTCATTTACACTCCAAAAGTGAATCAACTGTCTGAGCCTGCTGCTTCTAAAATTCTCAATATTTATTCTCTGAACATGATGCATCTATCGAAGAATATACAACGATATATCATCGATTAACAAATTTTTTAGTTTTATTGTAGACTAATACTACTTATAGGCTTTGACCTCGCAGAAATGCTTTGATTTCAATTTTAACTATTTCCCATACAAACTTACATCTACTGCATGACCCACTTCGAGATGAATTTCGACAAAATCTCATACACGTAAAATTACTAATTTTGCAAGCCCTCAACTTTAATTTTAACCAGAAAGTTAAATACCAGTTTTCATAATGCTTGTTTCAAAATCGGCGGATTTTCAAACAAACTTTCATCCCTTATTTTACTCCCTTGTGGGTTGATTTCCCCAAAAAACGTTGAACCACGTATTTCTTTATTTTTAACCAAAAAACTAAATACCAGTTTCATAGTGCTTGCTTCAAAATCGGCGGATTTCCAAACGACCTTACAACCCCTGATTAACCCCCTTGAGAGTTGATTTTCCAAAATCGTTGAATCACGTATTTCTTTATTTTTAACCAAAAAGCTAAATACCAGTTTCATAGCGCTTGCTTCAAAATCGGCGAATTTCCAAACGACCTTACAACCTCCGATTAACCCCCTTGAGAGTTGATTTTCCAAAATCGTTGAACCACGTATTTCTTTATTTTTAACCAAACAGCTAAATACCAGTTTCATAGCGCTTGCTTCTAAATCGACGAATTTCCAAACGACCGTACAACCCCCGATTAACCCCCTTGAGAGTTGATTTTCCAAAATCGTTGAACCACGTATTTCTTTATTTTTAACCAAACAGCTAAATACCAGTTTCATAGCGCTTGCTTCTAAATCGACGAATTTCCAAACGACCGTACAACCCCCGATTAACCCCCTTGAGAGTTGATTTTCCAAAATCGTTGAACCACGTATCTCTTTATTTTTAACCAAACAGCTAAATACCAGTTTCATAGCGCTTGCTTCAAAATCGACAAATTTTCAAACTACCTTTCAACCCCTAATTAATCCCCTTAGAAGTGGAATATAAAAAAATCCTTCCTTAGTGGATGCCTACGTCATAAAAGTAACCCATTGTCCAAATTTGATGTTTCTAGCTTCAGTAGTTTAGGCTCTGCAATGATAATCAGTCAGTAAGACAGGACATGTCTTTTTATATGTATATATATACTTTATTGCACTATTGTACGTAATTATTTCAAAACTGAAAAATTTGCTGATTAATTGTTTGTGTATTACAAGGTAAATCGAGAAAATATCCATTTTTGATATATGAAAATACTTGAATTTTACAAATTTAAGTTATTAAGGTAAAACATTGAGTTTTATATGATTGGGCGATTATTGCTATGCAAATAACTGTATCACTAAATAGGTGAAAAATAATACACACTAGAGAAAAATGACAAATTTACCTGAAATAGGAACAAAACCTACAATGCATCATTAATAAAATAATTTTTATTATTTTAAACAACATAAAATATGTTACAGTAAAATGGAAATAAAAAAAAAAATTGTTCATTCACTGTCAACTACGAGGTATCTCGTAGTTTATGCTACAAGTTTAAATCGATTGCAATTGATCACGGAATAAGTTTATAGCCTTTTGAGTTACGAATTGCTAGAAAGAATAAGCAAATAATTTATTCAATATTTTTTTTTTTAAATAACAAATCTAATATCACGTTTTATTGTCAAAATGATGACCCATATTTTCTTTAAAATGAAATATTGGCGCCCCGGGCAAGATGCTCTAAATTTGCCTGGCAGTGAATTGGTTAAGCACTTTTAATTGATTAAATTCAATACATTTGTATTGGTGTTCATAATTGAGAATGTGCACCTTTATCTTCCGTAAATATGTTCAATATTTTATCTTCTAATATGTACAAATACCTTCTGTAATCGCTGCATGTTTGTTCATTCCTTCGTTTATCTCTTCCTACTACTACGTAAAACATAAACGAAGTTATAATTGGTACACACGGAAGGTTTGTAGGAATTTAATAAATTAATTACCACCGATGATCGAATAAGCTGAATTCATATAAAAGTTTCCTATATTTACGTTGTTATCCCATGGCTAGTAACATTTGTCTAATATTTTTGTAAATAGCACCATATAGCACTAACCTTCCCCTGTAAAGTAAAATGCGACTTTTAATTGTATGATATTTTTTTGCCGAAATATACCGATTTGAAGTAACTTAAGAAACACTGTAAATCATAGTATGTATAGTTTTGTATGCCGGTATCTTTTCCTTAATAATATAGACAAGTATTAATCGCAGGTTATATTTTTTACAGAAAATTAACCTTTTATGTGAAAACTGAGTGCGACAAAATGATAGCACAAAATATGATCTTTAGGGTTTCTTGAATTTAACGTAATATGTACAAGGTTTATACACGTAACATTGTATACAGAATCTCTTTCTTAACACTATTCCTACCGACGCTTCACGTATACCTATTCCTATCGCGACATTCCCACGTAAGACAGACTACAAATTTTTCTCAGAAACTAAACAATGAGAAAAGAAGTGAATATTGAAAAATGTATTATAGGTTTATTTGAGGAAAAGTCTAAAATTTAAAGGCGGTTCGATTACGTTGTATATGTGAAATTCTAATCGAAATTTTAAAAAAGGTCATTTGACCGGTCGTGGTAGGAATAGTGTTAATAATACAGACAAAGATTAACCAATTCTTATGGGGAATTTAACCTTTTTATGTGAAAACTGGGTGCGAAAACATGCTAGCGCGGGTAGGAAAAAAGGGATCAACGAAACTTCCTTGTTTGAGATGGCAAAGATTTCTTATACACTTTCATGCGTTGAATTGAAATTTGATTCCAAAAGTAGTCTGCTGCATTAAATTTAGAAGATCAATGGATAAATGGATAGAAAGTACGTTTTCTCTATATTTACGTTGATATTCCATAGATAGTAACATTTGTCCAATATTTTTGTAAATAGCACCGTACAGTACTAACCTTCCCCTATAAAGTCAAATTTAGGAATAAATGGATAGAAAGTACGAATTTTCCCTATATTTACGTTGATATTCCATAGATAGTAACATTTGTCCAATATTTTTGTAAACAGCATCGTATAGTACTAACCTTCCCCTATAAAGTCAATTTTAGGAGATAAATGGATAGAATGTTCGGATTTTCCTTATATTTACGTTGATATTCCATAGATAGTAACATTTGTGCAATATTTTTGTAAATAGCACCGTATAGTATTAAACTGTAAAGTCAGATTTGATTTCTAATTAAACGATGTTTTTTTTGAAGTAATTTAAGAAACACTATAAATCACAGGATGTGCTATCATTTTGTCGTACATTGTAATAGGTACAAATTCTGTTTTCTTTATTCCAACGGAAACACTACAACTCGCAAAAATAATTGGACATACAAGATGGGACAATAATTATTAACACTTCAGATATCTTCTAAACCATAAGTTTCACAAAAATATTTGTTGGAACAAAATCGCACAGTACGAAGTGGGCCATCCGGTGGCGATAACAGTCTTGTTTTACAGGTGAAGGTACTTCGGGCGACACTGTGCGGCACGCCGAAAAATTGGCTGAAAGCGAGATACCGGCGGCCACCGGTCGGCCGTTGCTCGAAGAATTTGCGAAAGTTGACGAGTGAAATTCTCGCAGCCGCGGGCACAGTGTTCACCGTGGGCATCATGCGACGATTTATAATTGGCAAGGAGATTGACGTGGCTGCGTCGATACGGGAACCGATACGCGGCCGCTTCCGTTCCAAACTTTTAGGCCAGTTTTACCTTCGGGTAGAAAAAAAGTGAAAGGCCGGTTAATGGAATTTGGCCCTCAATTCATATCGTGGATTTCGGCCAGTTTGACGCGTACCTGTCCGCTCCACGTATCTTTCGGGACGAACGTTGATTTCTGATTCGCAGGTTTTTTGTTAGCTTTTATGAGCGTTGAAAACGTTCGGGTGTTGCCGAAATTCAGCGACGGTAGAAATTTTGCGAAACAATTTTCTGAGTCGACGAAAACTCAGAAGTCGCTTTATGATATGTACCGATCGATTTTTGTACAGTGGGCACATTGATTTTAATAATTTTTGAAATTAAACCGTTGTGCACTTCTGGTGGCAACTTAACACATTGTATGCCGGTGGCATCTAAGGCACGCTTGTTGACGACCAATGAGTAGGTGAAGAAAATGTTTAAAATTTTATACATTATTGTGAAACACTAAAATTGGTTTGCCAAAGAGAGCCAAGGAAGAGGAATGGGAGAAAGAGGCTAAATGTTAGGACTGGACATAAGCGGAGTATTTAGAAGGCTATGGTGACGATGGGAATGGTGGCTCGCGGTGCTCGTTGTTGATGTTAATTTTAATTTTAATTTTAATTTTAATTTAAGTTAATTTATGTTGAGTTTAGTTTTATTTTCATTGTTGGTTATTTGGAGTTTTATTTTGTATTTTATTTATAGTGTATGGTATTGTAGTTTATTTTATTTTTATTTTCATTTTCATTTTGTTAGATTAAGTTATGTATAAGAAGATTGTAAAGGAGCGGAACGACCTTGTAATCCAGCAGGGAAAACAATAAAGTTACATTACATTACACTAAAATTGGTTTGCATATTCATTATATGCAATTTAACCGTTTGCGTACCAGAGGGTTTTCAAAAAACACGATCGAAAAACGCCAAGGAGCGCGATCTCGCTCTTTCGATCAAGTGTTGAAAAAAGCCGAAGAGCGCGATAACGCTCCTTTGATTATGTGTCGAAATATTGTTTGTTCTTTTAATTTTTCATATTTTTAATTTGTAACTTATTATTTTATGAAATACTATTGTATACATATTCTTATACTAGCTGATGGCTATGCGACGTACGTGCGTCTAAAAGTTTGAGCGCATTTTGGCAAATTGTAAGCGCACTGTCAGTTGTCTGTATCGGTCAAATGCACTGGGTTTTCTCGACAGGAAATCGGAAGAGCGCGAAAGCGGCTCGTGGTACGCAAACGGTTAACGATAACGAGAAATAGAAACAAACAAATCGCCAAACAAAAGAATGTTGTATTATTGGCGCTAAAGCGACAGACTTCCAAACCCGCGTTTTCGCGGGGCCGGCATACAATGTGTTAACACGTTCCATAGGAACCGGCCACAGATTTTAGGTTCATGTTACAGCAGCACGCGGGTCTGCCCTTGTATATTAACCCTAGAACTCCTAAGGGGGTGGGGGGAGTCCTCGAACCCACAAATTGGAAAACCTTAAATTAGAATCATTTCCCTTTCATAAAAAATTCTCTTAAAACTATTTATTGTTGTATATTGTTGTATACTATTGGGAATGGGGTTTTATATTGCTGAATGAAATAAACTCTTATTTGTGAAATAATACTTAGATATTTATTAATACTTTTATATAGCACGAGGAAGGGCAATTATGACCGCACCTAGCGAGTTTTGTCACAAGACTAGCAGAACGCAGTGGTCGAAATTCTTACAACCCCGTCCGGGTCCTTCAGCCCCATTGTTCTGTTTCTCGATTTTTTCGAACTTTCTAAAATGCCAGATGTGGCTTAGCTTCTTGGAAGAAGCCCTTGAGAAAGTACGTTAAGAGAAAGCTGGTTTATGGTTAATTTTTGCTTCGTAGTATTTCTGTATTCAATTTCCAACATATACACATTTAAGTTTGATACTAAAAAGTTTCCGTTGCTATGTGTACAAAATTAGTAAGTATAAGAGAAATATAACTGACTAATAATCGGTGGCGATCACGCGAAGTGGACCCTCACGCTCTCCTTTTCTCCAAAGAATAAAAATTTCAGAACGAAGAATGAAACTATGTAACTAATTGGGAACTTTAACTGGAAGGACACTACAAACTAAAATACCAAAAGATACAGAACCGACGAAAAAGGGAAGATCTTATCAGTGTATACTGGAGGCTAAAAGGCAAATATTGTCTATATATTCATTTTGATTATTATTATGGTAGAACATTATTCATTGATTAATACAGAATACGAATTTTGTTTATCGTGCTGTTTCTTATAAATTAATTTATTTGTTTTCATTGACCCTTTAGTCTTAAACTTTTGTCCGCTACTGTACAATTTCTTTTGAACTTACCTGGGATGGACAGGCAAATCGAATAAAATATTTAAACAGTAATTATATAAACAAAACAGCATGTAATGTTTTAATTTATTCAACGAAGAAATCGATTACTTTTTCGAATTATTTCGTTATTCGTCTATCAGACGAAATAAATTTTCATATCTTGCATTAGAATAAATCTTCACCGAAATAATTTCTTAAATGATTTAACGTTGTCAGGGATACAAAGGTTCTCGTTACATGGTTTATCTATTATTTTATTTGATAGGAAATCGAAATCGGAGAGCATTTAAATTTAACCTATTTGATTTATTTGACCATATCTGCTAGTACCGAATGCGACACTGCGATAAAATAATCCTCTTTTGTGAAGATATTTTTATAAATATTACATAAGACTGAATTATTGATTTTACAGTGGATATAATTTAACAAATACAGAAGGTGTACAAATAATTATATAACGCATAACTCAAATATTGTTTTAATTAATGTTTGTATAAATGTAGTGGACACTAAATTAATGCAATAAATTTTATTTAACTTCTAAAATTGTAATTATATTTTGAGATGATATTACTATAATAATAATAAGCATAAGCTTCTGATAAAACATATTTTATTGTGATGATCATAATAATAACATTTTACTAATTAAAATGAAGTGGTTATTATTTAGTGCAAAACATTATAATTTTTCACGAACGAAAGGGAACTTGATATTATATTATATTTATATATCTACTTGTCATTAAATCGCATTAAAAATAAAAACTATGAAAAATATATATGCTAGATAACTAATTGGTATTAAATTCAAAGTAAAATATCAAAGGTAAAGGAAGCATAAACAATAATAAACGAAAAATAATAAAACACAATTTTTAGATAGCCTTTAAATTATTTTGATTTAAATATTATTAAAAATATCAGAAAATACATTCAAATGATACAAGGAAGACTTCGTTGGTGAATTTATTCGTTTCCAAATTTGGCTCCTGGAGTAATGTAGACTACGAATCCTGTTGGAGGAATCTTTACGTTCTTGATATCAGTGACGTTGGTTCTGCGTTTGTAACAAATAAGCAAAATTTACAAAATTAATTGAATTCTAATAAAAACTTTGGTAATTATTTAGAAAAGGGGGGGTCTCATCGATGTCGATGATTTTTAAATATATTGTAGAAATCAACATTTTGAACAACTTTTTCCTATACATATAACCGCCGCTCGGCCTTAGTTTCCGAGATTTTTCCTCAAAACAATTGTTGCTACTACAATGAATTCTATCTATATGTACGCGTCTGTGACTCTGTATGCGTCAGCTCACGATCGTCTCTTATCTCTTGTTTCTAATAAATAACGGTATAGGGACCAACGACGAATAATGTATAATTTGTCAAGCTAAATCTAGTTTTGCATTGATCTCGTTACTGAACGCATTGCTGTTAAAGAATTCTATTCCAGTAAATTATTTACTACTAGGTAGAATAGTTAGGTTTAAGTAAAGTTTGGGTTAGGCTCTCTTATTCCGAGCCGAAATAGCTCAGTTAGGAGAGCGTTAGATTGAAGATCTAAATGTCCCCGGTTCAATCCCGGGTTTCGGCAGGAAGTAATTTTCCGGAGGAAGTACTGGACGCGTTCTTACAGAGTTCCCGGTGCTTCCCCAAACACGGTAGATGGTCACCGTGGAGGTTTTAGTGGGTAAAAATCCCGCATAACCTGGCTGCCCCTCTCAGGGTGGTCAGGTATCTTTGGAAGATTTCCTTCACGCGGAAAAAAAAGGCTCTCTTATTCCGGCCGCTATTCAAATCGAGTTTTTAAACACACCCGTTATACGCGTCGATTGCCGGTCGCCTCGATGTATGTATAGAAACCATAAACAACCGGCGACTCGACGCTTCCACACACGCTACCACAGTCACATAGCTACAGGCAACATTCATTGTAGTAGTAGCAATAGCTTTTTGCAATAATCTCAGAAACTAAGGCCGAGCGGCGGTTATATGTATAGGAAAAAGTTGTTCAAAATATTGATTTCTACAACATAATCAAAAATCGTCGAAATCGATGAGACCCCCCCTTTTCTAAATAATTACCAAAAATGTTGTTATTTCTGTTATCTAGCTGAGAAAACCGTTGAAATACCATGGACGAAATGATCACATATGAAAAAGGGACAAAGGGGTTTTGATTTTTGAAAGCAAAACGTAGTTTTCTATAGATTTTTGAGCGCTGAACTCGATTCTGCAAGAAAGAAATTTCTAATATATTAGTTGTTAGAGATATTTGAAAATCGGGATGCAAAAAATTCCGATTTTTACCAGATTTGCGAGGACATATTACGAACAATAATTTTTTTTCCAACATTTATATTCATTGTAACATACAGTCATTCTTCTGTAAAATCGAACCTAATTTGTCATCATATGGTTTTCTATTGCCGTGATACATCAATTTAAAATTAGTCCATTTTTGATGCTTATTAGTAATATCATATACATGTAGTTTGTATAGTAATCGATTAAAACGGAATAACTTTAAATTGATATATCTCGACAACCTGAAATAGTATAATGACAAATCAAACTTAGTTTTGCAGAAGAAGAATTGTACTATATGATACAATGAATGCAAATGAATGACAAACAAAAAATGACAATAAATGAAAACACTAAAGTTTGTACTACAAACTATCATCACAAATCTGACAAATATCGCTCTTTTTTACATTTCTATCTTCAAATATCTTTAATAACAGATGTGAGAGACAATTTTTTTCTGGCAGATTCAAATCCTGCACTCAAAGATCTATAAGAAACTTTTTACTCTCAAAAATCAAAACCCCTTTTTTATACCTGTGCTATCATTTTTTCTGTGGCATTTTAACCGTTTTCTCAATTACACACCGAAGGTAGCTACATCTTTTTACCTTTCAAACGAGATCTTTATTCTAAAACCGTAATATTACCATTATATCCAATAAAACTGAAAAATTCTACATACGTCACCCTAAAATTAAAGATAGCCCATATGTGCTACCTTTTTGTCCGGGAGTGTACCTTAAAATATGAGAATAGAAAATATTTCATTAAGTTTGTCAAAAAAACGTACAATCACATAACTTTTATACAACAAAACTCCATTTCATAACATAAATATAACAGGAGCGTTAAGATACGAGCCTACATATTTGCTTCTTTTTCACATTACTTTCGTTTAATTTACAACCTTTTATGAAACAGTAATAAACAACTGTCATTACCCTAAGGGAATAGTAGTGCATATTAATACACTGAGGAACATAACTATAGCACCATCTCCCTTTTTGAGTATTTCGGACTTTTGGATAGGAATGCAAAAAAGTCGATTATATGAAATGAAAGGGTATGATAAACTGTAAATATTAGAAAAGTTTTATTATAATTTTCTGTCGATATAAACGATATATTTATTATAAACTGATTTTTGTATCGTTGCATAACTATAGCACCATATCATTGAAGATACAATTATAAATTACAAACAGAAAAGAACAATTAATAATTTGTAGGTCCACCATTTTTTGTTATAATCTGAAAAATGCGAATTGACATACTCTCAATCAGCTTTTGAAAAGTTTATTCGCGGATTTCATTGCTGACCGCAATTATCGCATTTTTCAGTTCTATGACGTTTTGAAACTGTCGATTTTCTGTATAAACCTTCCTTACAATTATGCTCCAGACGTATTCCATTGGATTTTGGTCAGGAGAACACGCTGACCATTTGAGAACATTAATCCCGTATGTCTGAAGCCATGCCATCGTTCCTATCCAAAAGTCCGAAATACTCAAAAAGGTGGTGCTATAGTTATGCTCCTCAGTGTAGGTAATGTTTAAATCTTATTTAAACTATGTAGTATTTACTACTCAAAACTGCAAAAGAAATGGTCTAGATACAGGCTAGGGTTTAAATATTGGCTAATTGAATTATAGGGTCATGTTAGGTATTTCGTCTTTTTGGCCATAGTGTGAAACTATGCTTGAAGAACAAAAGAAGTAATAAGCAAAGAGTGACTTGACAAATTTTCAACACGTTTCACAATAAATCTTGAAACAAAAGCGCTAGTCCATATTTATAATTTCTTCTTTAGTTAAAATATTTCCTCTATAGATTTTATCTAGTTCTGTCTTTGTACTAATTTTGGCGCGCCAACTTATAAACCAAAATGGGTCACTGGGTTCGCAGAGTTCCCGGAACTCAATATGAAAGAGCACCAAGTTCGTTTCCAGTTCCAATGAACGATTGATTCGAGATCGCCCGATCAAAGCCATTAACAAGTTTCGACTTTTAATTGGCCACGTTCAGCGCACAACCGATCAGTTCAACGGATAAAAATCGACCGAAGCTGAACGAGCAATGGCGGCGACGATGCGCTCGGAGTCGCGTCACATGGGGAAACATGAGGTTCGCGTAGCAAAAGGAATAACGGACCCATGAAGAAAAGTTTATCCCCGTGTCGAGGAAAGAACGAGGAGAACGTCTTGCGACTCGCCAGCAGGATAATTGGTCCACCAATTAAAAGTTTCTTCTGCGAAAGCATTCCTTTATGACTAAACGTGCTTCGCTTTTCCCGACACCTCGCAGATCTCTCGCGAAGCTTCTACTTTGACACCCGGTCTTCGAACTCGGGAAAATTTTATTTCAGATAAAGATGATAGGTACTAATTTGAAGTAACGAACTGCTTGAACTATTTTACAGTTAAGCGAAAATTAACCCTTTAAGATCTACTGTGGCGAATACGCGAACTTTCATACTCTCGGAAGCTATTAGATAATGATATCACCATATCAATGAATATTACTTGTGCTCTCCGCAGTAATTTAAAATGTATCTAATACACAGGGTGTCAAGTTTTTTTGACCAAACGGTGTTAGCATATTCTACGAACGAAGATAAAAAACAATGTCATATAAACGTATGCTCAAAAATGCTTTATAAAAAAATTATAAAAAAAATATGAGATATCAATGGAATGATTTTCGTTCGATGTAGAAATATGTTAGCGACATTTCTGTTATCTGTGTTTACTAATCCAAGACATCTTACTATGGATGGTAATAATATTAATACAGTTTTATTCCAAAATAAGCAGCTCGTACTGGACCGACCAGTTATACTACACAAGAGTTAATTCGCGTGAGGAATTAGTAAAAAGGATCCGTGATACATTCACAGAAATGAAAGAAAACAAAGAAGAAATTTGCGACGTAATACGTTCAATTCTTCATAGATGTCAATGTATTTTCAAAAATGGACGACACTTCGAAATGGAACTAATAAGTTCGATAAATACTTCCAATTAGTCCGTTGTTATTTCGTATTCTTGTTATAATTTTTTAATAAAGCATCTTTAAGCCTATGTTTCACTTGTAAAATATGCTGACACCTGTATATACAATGTATAACGAAAATATTCGGACACTAGAATATACATAGATTTATCTCTTTATATCTTAATTGTTTATGCATAAAATCAATTTATTTTAGTTTCGTGTGATAAGCCATTTATTACTGTTACAAAATATACACATTTTTTAAAACAATTTTATAAATATTGTATTCTAATTAACAAGAACTAAAAATGTACGTCGTTATTGCGTTACAAAAATTTTCGGACACATAAGAAAAAAAGTAGTAATTTGAACGTGCTAGATAACAATATAAATCGCTTTAATGTTTTTTACCATAATCTTTCTCTTCTAAGAGAATGTGTCTTAAACATTTCAGCACACTAAAAACTATTTTTATAATGACGCACATTTTTAGTTATTGTTAATTAGAATACAATGTTTATAAAATTGTTTAAAAAGATGTATATATTTTGTAACAGTAATAAATGGCTTATCACATAAAACAAAAATAAATTAATTTTATGTATAAACAATTAAAATATAAAGAAATAAAGCTATGTATACTCTAGTGTCCGAATATTTTTGTTACACACTGTATATACATGAAAGTTAGTTTTTACTTAATTTTTCTATCGAGGATTAAAAATTTTGCGTAATTCTAGTCATGGTAATAAGAATATGTATCATCTTGGTGTGAACTTATATGCATGAAATGTAGTTGATCTAATAGAATTAGGAACTTTGATAGTAGGTACCTCCTGAGTATAATGATTTGGTAAGAATGTGAAGAAAGGATTTCATAGGTTACGAGCGTCGATTTTAATAAGAATAAGCCACATACCTATTTGTCCATGATCGAGTTGTCATTCATTGTCAGCCACTGCTCCCAGATTGCCGAGTAAAAGTTCAATTAAACAGAATCCTGTAACAGAAAAGAACCGTAGATTATTAGTGTCAAGATTAATTAGAAACAAAGTTTGGTATTAATATTTTAAAGCATTGTAAAAATAGTACGCCGTACTTTTTCTTATTTATAATCCTCTAACTCAGTATTTCCTAATCCTGTTTACATTTCTGTTTCTACCCACTTTTACAATGGCCAAATAAAGCTGCAATTATCTCTATATAAAAAATAGTTACTTAAGAATACAACTGCAACTTAATATTTAGTTATCTTAATTAAAAATAACTTCTAAGGTTTACAAACAGGTTTGGGAACTGTAGCTCTAGCTGTTTCAATTAATTAGGTGTATGCCTGGTAGATCTAAACGGATGCTTCGAATTATTTAATTATACTGATAATCCGAATATTCGATTATTCCGAATTGAAAGGGATTTCTTCTGATTTCAACATTCTTATAACTGCGATTCAGATATTTAAATTTCTCGAGGGAAATTTATAAAACCCGGTTGAAGAATATTTTGTAATGTTATCGTTAGGATATTTAATTATTCGCATAATCTCAGTCCTAACAATCACATACGCTGAAATTCTGTACCTCTAACATAAAAGATCTGACTCTCCTTTTCAAAAAAGTTGTATGTCCTCGCTATAGATACCTCGATCATTCGCTAATACGATCAGTTCACTCGTGACCTCGAATCGCTGCCTTATATTCCTCAACGCACGCGTTTCGCGTTAACGAGCGATCTATTAGGATTTAACCCTTTCGCTACGGGCGGGTTCCCCGCAGCGGTAACTTCCACTAAACGGAACGCCACGACATCACTGCACGCTATGCGACGCAGCAGAAAACCCAAGCTGCTTGAATGTTTTCGAACGAAAAAATTGTTCTCCAAAGAGTATTTATAAATAAAGGGTATTCCAAGGTATTTATAACGTCTTAGCATGTGCTCTTTAATTTACAGTATGAGAGGAAATAGCATTATACAATATAATATAATATAGTAGCATTTTATGGAGGGCCACTGTAGTAGCCCGTAGTACCTCAGTGGCATCTTATTGAAGGCCACTATAGTGGTCCGTAGTACCTCAGTGGCATCTTATGGTAGTGGCCCATAGTAGCGAAAGGGTTAAGCAGCTTCGTTTCGAGCCTAAAGAGGAATAGATGAATGAATTCTCACGAGAATTGCCCCTGCTATCCGCGGGTCTGCTCGCGAGTAAGGTTCGAAACGACCGTGCAAGCGACGTCAATTTCCTCTCGCGGTACGATCGCGCTGTCGTAAAATCTATCGAAAAATTACGTCGACGGGACTATTTAAGCCACATAAATTCCCAGTGCCACGGCGTAATCTCGTACCAGGACTGTGGATACGCGAAAAAGATTTTACAGGTGATTGTATCTTACGACGCGCAATTTGCCTGCGTTGCTAAGTGAAAAGAACCGGCAGTCGTAAACGCGGCAACGGGAAAGATGAAGCTGGACTTAATGCCTGCCGGTAAAATATAGTAAACGGTAAAAAAACAACGTTTCCGCGAAATGCTCGTTGAAAGAGCAACAGTAAGTTCACGAAGATTTGCTAAATCTCTGCCGTTTGTCTCCGTTTGTGTCGGTTTGCGTGCTCGATTGCATAAAGAGCTTTCTTACTGATTTTTATAGCGATTTGGTGTACCTTCGACCGCAATGTTTGTCAAATTGTAGGTACATTAGAATAAAACGAATACTAATTAGGGTAAGGTTGCTCAAGTCGTATCAGTGCTTAAGTCGTACCACTTGAATTTTGAATGAACTATAGCAATAACAGCGTAACAACCACAATCAAATATACATTTGAGTCAATCAAATGTTTTACATTTCATTATCTGCCGTAAATCTGCATCATTATAAATTCGCTGATCAGGTAAGTTTATTTCAATTTTCTTATAATTTTCTGCCTATGTTTGGTAGTTCATTTTGCAAATTAATTATTGTTAAAATTGTGTAATTTCTTAGACATAAATTCAGAAGAATTTACATAATCGTTTGGTCGAAACGAAATCGTATTAATTTTATTCAACGTTAAGTTACATTACTTTTAAATGTGACTTGTGTCGTGTCTTAAGTCGTACCAATATGAGGTTCCTAAATCGTACCGGTACTGTTCCGTAGGACGGAACAGCTGTGGGAAGTTTTTCATCGGCATTTATGACACGAGCGTGTCGGTAATGCTATTTTTGAGGATTAGGAAATTTGGCATGAATTTGATAATGATTTTTGTGCTCCTACACTTGTGATTAAAGACTCTTTAGGCACTCCTCCGTTGGACATCAGTAATCAAGAAGAGCTTTCTGCAGTGGTTGCACAAGAAACTAAAAAAATCCGTGAGAAAGAAACGGACACGTCTACAAACCAAATAAAACAGCAATTAAATATCTTAGCTCTTATTCCTATAATAAATCACAGCAAAGTATTCCGTGGATGCTCTACCTCATCAGTTGAAATAACGTCAACACAGAATAAAGAAAACATAAAAAATGCGGCAAATAAAAGAAACGTAGGAATAAAAAGGAAGAATAAAAAAGAATTGGCATTAAACATTAAAAAGAAGAAAAGTGATTGGTTTTGTTTTACTTGCGGAGAAGATCTGGAAGAAAACATGATTAAATGCTTGAAATGCAAATCATGGGTTCACGATTTATGCGCTGGAGTTGACAAAAAAATAAAAAAATTTGTGTGTAATGTTTGTACTAATTGAATACTTATGTGTTATACAAACAGATAAATAAAAACTACGTTTTAAACATTATTGTTGCTTTATTGAATTCATAGGTACGACTTAGGCTATGGGTGATACGACTTAGAAAATCGATTACTTGTACATGCCAATGTAGGTTTTTAAAGATATAGCTTATTTTAAATGAAAACATATATTGATTTTCCAATTTCGTTACAATAAATGACAACAATATTAACACAAGCTTTAAATAACACATTTGATTTCTATTTATTCGATAAATCCTAAGTTTTATGCGGATTTTTCCTTAAGGGGTACGACTTAAGCAACCTTACCCTATGTAACGGTGTTTCAAGCGAAGATTACGGCAGGAGAACGTGACGCGTGTTTCTCTCGATTTTTTATTTTTATTCCGTCTGCTGACTAAAGGTAAGTAGCTACTTTATAACATAGATATAACATAGCTGAAAAGAGCTCGTCTGATATGAAGATATAAGCTACGTAAAAGCGGATATACCGGAAAGTAACATGACAAGTGTAAGAAGAATCAAAACAAGAGAATAATTTGATAAATCTACCTACCCACTGACAATGCTAATAAAACTCTTCTTTGAAAATAAGTATATTTTAATTGGCAGTAGCAGTCCTAGCACTAATTTTTAACTGCTCTGTTATAATGTTCTCAAAATTCGTGAAATTTCGAAGTGCAAATGAAACACAGTCGGATTGAAAATGAGTGAAATATCACGATATGGTGAAAATGATTTCTGACCATTTCTACAAATATTTCATTAAATCGGTTTCAAAGGTAATCGAGGTTCTCTATTAGCAGTAGATAGGAGCCACCGCGAGAACCGAGCAAACGAAACCGCTATGTACTCAACTCGGAGACAGCTGATTCTAAGACGCCACAGCGTCTTGGCAAATTGCACGTCAGCGTCGCGGCCCTCCCGCCGAGCTTATTAAATCTAATCACCGCCAATTTTGCCCGCGCGAAACGCTCGCCGACTTTCGTCTACTCACTTTGTTCGAGCTTCGAGGCGATTACGTTTCGCCGGAAGAGGCTGACGATGTATCGCCCGAGGAACTTCGGGTACTCCTTTTATCATTAGCATCTCTTCTTGAATTAGAGCGTGTTTTGCGGTTGCTAGTCATTGCAGAGCGAATTTGAAGCTCATTTGGAAATTAGCAAGCTTCTTACAAATTTCTCCACTTTTATTCCTGTTCGTGGAGGCAGTGGAGTTTAATCTTAGCAATGGATTCCCTTATATTATTTCATTAAAGCTAAGAACGATTTCCTTGGAATATTTTATAACAAACCGCAAGTATAAAAAATATATCTTTGCAGAAGATTGGCGAGAAAAAGGACATTATGTGTTTCTTATGAATTCACTTACAGGGAAGATTAAAATAAGAGAAACAAATTTTATTTGTATTATACAGAAAATTATAGTAAATTTTCAGAAGTGCGCTACGATAAATTTAGGAAGCTGCTGTAAAGAATTATCAATTAATTGTTTTTAGAATTTTTGTAGTTCTAATGTTGCATAGAACTCTCTATTTTCTTATTCATATTATGAATTAGAGTATACGTACTTGTGTAACTATCTAAAGCGGTGTAATATATACGCGAATCGTTGTTGAACAAGACAGATCTTGAGAGTTAGCAATTTTCATACGACACCGTGCAAGATTTAGATCCACCCGTCGCCAAAGTTACATATACGTGTGTCGAAGTTTCAACGTGTCTCTTTTACACAGCACACGCAAAACGTTCAATGCGCATACGCGACCTCATGAATGATTTATGCTCGTGGAAAGCAACGTCGAGGCATCCAAAACGCTCGTCTTCAAGGAATCAATTCGACGAAACTGAGACGCACGCTTGAAATTCACGCAACTATTGAGCGTTCAGCGCAATAAAAACGTGAACCACAGTTTAACAGTATGGGGAATGGGGTTTTATATTCCTAAATGAAATGAACTCTTATTTGTAAAATAATACTTTGATAATTTATTAATCCTTTTACGTAGCACGAGGAAGGGAAATTTTGACCACACCTAACGAGTTTTGTCACAAGACTAGTATAACGCAGTAGTCGAAATTCTTACAACCCCGTCCGGGTCCTTCAACCCTTTTGTTCTGTTTCTCGATGTTTTCGAACTTTCTAAAATGTCAGATGTGGCTTAGCTTCTTGGAAGAAGCCCTTGAGAAAGTACATTAAAAGAAAGCTGGTTTATGGTTAATTTTTGCTTCGTAGTATCTCTGTATTCAATTTCCAACAAACAGAAATGAGGATATCTGTGTACATAGAAAGATAGACCAAGATGATTCTATTCTATGTAACAATAACCGTTAAAGATGTTGCAAGTTAGCTATAGTGTACTTAAAAAGCCTTTATATCCAAGTAAAATATTTGTGTGATTTTGTGTTAATAGCGTCACAACTATGTACATACTGAATCCGTTTTTTCTTTTCTATTTTTTTTTTACGTACCTAACTATTACAAAATTATTATTGTAGTGATTTAGAGAGAGAGAGGGAGAGATTTCAAAAGGACGAATGGGTAATTAGATTGTTTGTAATGGAGCGAATGATAGGCTGAGTGAGGAAAGAATGAGAGGGAATGAGTGAGAGAGCGAGAGAGAGCGCGTGAACCGGTGTGACAAAAGGCGAAGGTAGTCAGTAGAGTAAAGTAGTCAGTAGAGTAAGGTAGTCAGTAGAGTAAGGTAGTCGGTAGAGCAAGAGACGCGAATGGCGAGCGAAGGCGTTGCGAGCGGACAAGAGTAATGTGATTAATAAAACTATTTAATATCTAAAACTACAACATTATGTAAAATCATTCATCAAGAAAATGATAGGTATCTGATTTCAGGATTTAGTGAAAACCGAATTCCGGTCAATCTTTTCGATGTACTAATGCTTACTTCAATAGTCACAAATGTTTTTTAAATAAATGTATTATGAACAATACCAAAGATAAGTGTAATTACTGTTTATTTACATTAATTTTGTTATATTCTTAAGCTGATGTCAAGAAATTTTTACATTGCACGGAATAAATAAACAAAATAGTGTAAAATGACTGAACAGCCTAAAGTGGTCTCCTTCGTGTTATTTATGCTATCAAAAGAATACTTTTTGCACATCTGATAAAAACTTACAATATCTTTCAAAAATTTCACGCTTAGAGGTACATATTTATAAATACATAGAAAGTTTGAAACGCAGTATTATATTAAGAGTAAGGAAACGTGTAAGCAATTATTCTTTGCAGAAATAATATTGGGTTGGCAACTAAATGATTGCAGATTTTGTCGATAGATGATTTTAGCACATTCTTTCGTTTTGTCAACGTGTTCAAAGCACCTAACCTATATTGTTTTCTTGTTGTTTGAACTTCTACCTTTAATTAATAAGAAAATTTTATCGATTATTTATTTAGTTTCGTTTTTACCTTAATTTAAAAATGGAAGAACAAAGCGTGCATTTCAGACATATTTTATTGTATTATTTCCGAAAAGGCAGGAACGCATCGTAAGCATACAGGAAGTTATGTGCCGTATAAGGGAATGAAGCCTTGAAAGAAAGGCTTTATTTATTTATTTCGTTCCAAGCAAAACTACTTAAATGATAAAATTTTTAATGACGCTGATGATGTAAAATCTCATTTAATTCAGTTTTTTGCTGGTAAAAATTAGAAGTTTTGTGAACATAGAATTATGACACTGTCTGAAGTAAAAATTTCGATTTCTTAGTCTTATTTAAAATCCGCAGTCACTTAGTTGCCAACCCAATAGTATGGTAGAAATGAAGTACCCACCCTTTGGTATTGCAAGGGTTGAGACACATAGAAAACTTATACAAATGGTTTGAACCTGTATGATTTCAAACAATCTAATCGAAAAATTAAAACAGGTTTAACTAAAACGACTCCTGTCTTGATCCAATTAATAAAAAAATAATAATAACAAGTTTTCAATTAATAAATTTTTCTGTTAATAAATAACGCGAAGCTTTGAATCGAGTCAGTTTCTTTCACAGTGCGATAAAACGGTGAATTTAAAAGGAAAATACACGGTATTCCTTTCTTTTCGCGTATTCCATCATCCGTAATGTCTGTTTGCGTATCTCAGTGTTTCACGCAAATTGAACCCTCCACTCCAGCTTCGCGAATATTACGCGGCCTTTAATGGATTGTAATTCATAGCATCGAGTTCACGGAGCTTCCTCGCCAGGCAAAATAATGTGAAACTTTCTGCTTGCTCCATAGGACGCAACGAAGATATTTAGTGCTCGTAAATCTCCTAGATCGTTTCATTCTATCCATCGCTGGCATCTGCCTACTGGCTTTTATCGGCGGCCTCGAGTGTTTTACGAGGACGAGCTACGCGCGCTATTTTTAATCGTTCCTTCTAATTGAAATTTGCATCGACATGGAGATGTCGTGATTAGATCGCGTAACTTTATTTTAACTCAAAAGAAAGTCCTTACTTTTACGTCGCATTATTCCTTTCTTTTGTTCAATTTATGTTGGACTATCTTGAAGAATGTGGTACATGCAAAGGTAAGAAGAAAATGTGGAATAAAATTTGTTCTTAAGAAAATTCTAATTAAGAACTAGCAAGCTGGTCAAAATGACCAGTTTATATTATAATCTTCTACAGAAGTTCATAAATTTACTATAGTACATTTTTAGAAACCTTCAATGATTCTTTATAAAAAGTATATAGATTTGTCTCCCTTATATTAAGCATCTTACAATTTTCAATTCAATTTCATTAGTGCAAAAGATATTTTATTTATCGGTATTTTTAACATTAAAGATTCATTGGAATATTTTTGTTAGAAACATGTGTTTTGCAACATTTTTTATTCATGTAACTCCCAAAGTTTTCTGTTCTTTGCCCATATAAATACTCGAAGAATTGTATTTTAATCGGAGGTAACATATATATAGATATTATTTCTTTTGCTTGGATATTAGGGAATCCAGGTAACATATGAAATAGAAGACACATAAATATAATATTTAGTTTTAAATCGAGACTTAATAAACCACCTCAAGGTAACAATAAAAGAAGACTGGAACAGAATTTGGAACCTAACGAAAAGGCCTAATCCATTGAATTCATCTGAGGACTTCTACGACACAGTTCCCGACGCCACGAAAAATAGAAAAGAAAGGATTGTAATGACTAGATTAAGGACGGGCCATACTAGGATCTCCCACAATTTCATCCTTGAGAAATCAGAACCACCTTATTGCGCATCATGTAACACACTCCTAACTGTCAAACACTTCATATACGAATGCAGAAATTTTGAGCAAATCAGACTAAGTTGTAACATAAAACCAGAAACAGCCCTCACTTGCAAGAACCATATAGAAAATACAATCACATTCCTGAAAAACACCAACCTCTTCCACAAAATCTAGAACAATCGATCCATACGTCGCTAATAATCGAGATGTTGATGCGACGATAAAAAAAAAAAAAATACAGTTGTGAGTGTGTTTGTGTCACACGTATGTGGTGTTGTTGTGAGAGTGTAAAAGAAGAGAAAAAATATAAGAGAGGAGAAGAGAGAAAAGAATGTATTTTAGTGGCGGTATAAATTATGACTGATTCGTGTACGCGTCGTGTACCTTTCGTGAACACTGCAGACAGGACAATCACGATTTAAATGCGCGTGGGTGCTTCACTTTTGGGCAGTGTACTATCTGCTTTAAAAGATCATTGACCTTCTTTACTCGAAAATCTCAATGGGCGAGTTTTGACATGCTCTTGTGGATTTTGCGAGTAAGTAGGTTTAATGTCATTCAACATTCATTCAATGCGTTTTGGAAGGTGACCGAAGTTTTGGTTTTGCATTACCCGTGACAAACAAGTTTTTCTGCGCCCCACGAGGTAAGCGTTGTAACACATGTCGATACGGTCCTGAATTCGCTGCAGCCGGATTGCCTAATTTTGCGCAATTTTTAACTGCTAATAACTAATTAACGAAGCGTTTAACTAAATTTCGTCACTCTTGATTTTCGTCTTATTTCAACGCCTAGAACCCCCCCATTTCATTTCGGCCCAGAAGTAGATTAACACCCTGTGTAAAATGTATAAAATTTATACATAAAACGAGAACATAATATAAAATATAATTCTATAAAAGGTATTAATTTTATTTGTTACTATTATTTCTCCTTCTCACTTGTAAGCCAGTGATTATGAAAGTGATCTAAGTCAAGGATATAGAAAAACTTGTTTCATTGATCTTATTTCATAAACACCGGCATAAGTATAATTAACAAAAGAATGTGTTGTTACGCCGAAAAACAGTTTTATTGATAAAATTAATATTTCATGAGTTGTGTCAGCTTTAAAACAAGGGTGTAACATGTATCCTCCAGAATCAAACAAGCGATTATCGCTTGGGTTAACGATTTAATTCGCATCGTGTAAACGGATCTCGTTGAATCGAAACGTCAAGCGAACAGAAACAAAAAAAGGTTCGCATCTGGCATTCAGTGCAGTCCGGCTTACACGCTTAATTAATGGTAAGCTATTGTAGCGGAATGAACGAGATGTTCTTCGGTTTAATTAACCCGATTCCACGTAGCGAAGCGCGAAAAATTAGTGTTCCATAACCTCGTCCCTTTTAAAGGCAAAAATGTTCAGCCGTGTGTCATAGTCCTCTAATTATAAAGCATCCTTCAGACATACGAGACAAACACAGCTCCCGATATTTTTAAATAATCAAGCTAAACATTTTCACGAATGCTTTGTACGTGTCATTCCAGCACAAACCTAGTAAAACTGTTTATACAAGAAAATCACACAAATATTCAACATTTGATTATTTCAAAAGAATTTTAATTCGTCTGAAAAAATTGGTCTAACATATTCAACAGAAAAACATAATTCTGTATTGGCAATTATTTAAAATCACAGATTATTTATTTTCAGCATGTATCAAGTATCTACTACTTTGAGCTTATCGATACAAAACACCTACATGAGTTAACTTTTCAAATTAAATATGATTATCTTGGAGAAAATTAAAGATCTAACGGCAAAAGATATGCAATTTCATATGAAGTGATTTGCGCAAGCAACTTAGCAATTTTTCAAGGCTTTCCGGTGTTTCTATTAATTAAAATGATTACTGCTTTTATGAATTAATATTTCTTTTCATTCTCAATTTATTTCTCAATGGTTCGTTTACAACGTAACAAATTGTCCATTCAAGAAATTAAAGAGGATCAAGATAAAGAACAAAGAAGTCTAATAAAAGAGGAAACAATAGAGCTAAGTCAGACATGTAATTTAAAAAAAAAAGATATTAAGCCACCAGCATTAATTACTAGTCGCTCTTTGTACTCATTTTTATTATTCAGCTCTAAAGGCAAACTGCTTGAAAAAAAAGTACGAGAAAGCGGTTCAAAAAGTCTTTCTTCTTCAATTAACGTCTCACTCAGCTTTTAATTTAGACAGTTATTCTGTTCGTAATTTCGTTACGTCTCCACGTTTACCACGAAGTGACTGCACGTGTGCACCGTGCGAGTCGAGTTCACCCGAGGACAAACAGCTCTCTCGCGATAATTATGCAGCTTCCACCAGCAACGTGACCTTTTGAAAGGCCCTGACTACCAAGAACTGTGTCTTTGTCCTCAGAGCTCGAAGTATCTTCATTAGCTCGACTTGTAATGTTTTGCGTTCTTGGGCACGAGCCTTGACCGATCCATTGACCGTAAGCGCGCGTTTGATCGACGTAGCGGAGACCATTATGAACGCGACCGTAAACCGGGCTCCACTTTGGCTCACGAACTGCTGGAAACTCTGCAGTAGCCGAATTAGATTAACCCGTTGTAACCAGACTGCGCCGAATTGTCTTGCCGTCAATTTATAGACGCGCGCCGGAAGCAGCGTATTATCCTTCTGTTTCGCGACCCCCTTTCCGACGGCTCGCCGCGAATTTGCATTCGGGACAGAGCAAGTCTCCCCTGCGAAACGCTCCTGTTTTTCGTGCCTGCCTCGTGTCGCCGGCTGTCTTCCGACCAGGTTTCTCGCTTCCGGTAACAGGACGATCCGCTTCACGACGTGCTCAGGCCACGCACGACCGCTTTGGTGAAGACGCTTGTGAAATCAGAAAAGTTCCTGAAGACTCGCACAGAATATTCTCGAAAAGAAACACACGCGATGAATCCTTCTGCGTCTTGTGTATTAGGTTGGAAACTAAGTTCGTAGCGTTTTTATATTTTCAATTGTTTCACAACCATTTGTTTTTTGTTTGACAATATGTTTATATGAATTTGATAGAGCTCTTTCTGCTCTACAAAACCGTGTTTTTAGTTTTTTCTGAAAACTTAATTTTTCAATGTTTTTTAAGCTTAGAAATGGAATATCCAGGAGGCAAAAATCAGCATTTTCGACACCTGCTCTTCTTCGCTTTTCATCGAGGACAAAAAGCAGCAGAAGCCGCTCGGGACATTTGCGACGTGTACGGAGAAAGTGTCATAGGCGAGTCTACAGCACGGAAATGGTTTGCAAGATTCAAAAATGGCGAATTTGACCTCGAAGATACGCCTCGCAGCGGGCGATCTTCAGAATTCGACGAAGAGCATCTGAAGGCACTTTTGAAGGAGGATGGTCGCCAAACAAGCCGTGAATTGGCCGAAAAAATGAACTGCACTCATACGACGATCCTCAATCACCTTCATTCGATGGGATTTGTCGAAAAACTCGGAGCTTGGGTGCCTCACGAGCTCAACGAAGGAAACAAAGAAAAACGTCTTCAAATCGCGGCTCAACACCTCGCCCGCCATCGAGCAACACGCGGTCATAAACAGCGCTTTCTGTACCGAATCGTCACGGGGGATGAGAAATGGTGCCTATACGTTAATATGAAGCACAGAAAGGAGTGGGTGGCCCCAGGAGACACGCCGAAGCCGACAGTTAAGCGGAACCTCCACCCGTAAAAGAGAATGATCTGCGTTTGGTGGGACTGGCAGGGCATGGTGCACTGGGAAATGCTCGAAAGAAACGCCACGGTCAACACAGAGCTCTATGCTGCCCAGTTGCGCCGCGTAAATGAAGCTATTCGACTGAAAAGGCCCGATCGACAAGGCCAAGTCATCCTGCTCCACGACAATGCCAGGCCCCACACTGCACAAGTCGTCAAAACCGCCCTCCAAGAGCTCGAATGGGAGGTTCTTCAGCATCCACCTTACTCTCCGGACCTTGCGCCATCAGATTATCACCTTTTCTGCTCCATGTCAAACCAAATGAGGGGTGTTACCTTCGACGACGAAGAGGACCTCAAAAAGTGGCTCAACAACTTCTTCGGTACCAGACCGGGCGATTTTTGGCGGAACGGCATCAACAAATTGGTTGTGAGATGGGAGAAAGTCGTAAACAGTAACGGCGAATACATAATTGATTAGTTTATTGTTATAATTATTGTTTTTTGTTCAAATAAATCTTTATAATAAAAACGCTACGAACTTAATTTCCAACCTAATAAATAGATATACACGTTCTTTCCAATTTTTTAACACTATTCCTACCGCGACCGGTCAAATGACCGTTTTTAAAATTTCAGTTAGAATTTCCTATAGACAACGTAATTGAATCGCCTTTAAATATTAGACTTTTCCTCAAATATACGTATAATACATTTTATAATATTCACTTTTTTTTTCATTGTTTATTTTCTGGGAAAAATTTGTAGTCTGTCTTACCTATCACGATCGGTCATATGACCGGTCGCGGTAGGAATACAGTGGCTCCAAAAAGTATTCGTACACTATGTCACAAATAAATTCGTTTAACTCTGCAATTCTGAGTCTGATAGAAGTGTTTAATAAAATTTTGTGGGTATCTAGATCGTAATAGTATACGTATGAATTAATTTCTTCTTTTCATCTAAATGCCATTTTAAAGGGGTGAAATTAGTGTTGAAGTTTCTCTCATTTTTAAAAACATAACTTTATAATGATACTTGATGAATCAAAACCTTTCGAATAGAAAATGTTTAATTTTTAATATTTTATCGTCCTGTCATAAAAAAAGAACCCAGAAAGACTTGTATTCAAAGCATGAACAATCATTGAAACTTTGATGTTCGTTATCAGCCCCTTTAAAAGATATTTTGCTGCCAAAAAAATTGCTCCACGCAGGACATAGTATGTTCTGTACACACACGAAATTTCATTGAAATCAGAATTTCAGGATTAGGTGAATTTCCTTATAATACAGTGTACGAATACTTTTTGGAGCCACTGCAGGTATACGTGAAGTGTCGGTAAGAATAGTGTTAAGAGGGTGCAGCAGAACTAGACAGAATAGGTGTGTGAATAGCTACAAATGTTTATGGAAATACTCAGGCGTAACTACGAGTATCATGCTCTTTGTTTGCAGTAAATGTGCAGTAAATATTGAAATTAGATCGAAGTTGTAATTCACAGTTAAAATTTAAACTTTTGAGAGCAATTTATGCATTATTTGACTGTATTTATAGTTGATTGTACCTATTTCAAATATTTATTTAGCCTGGTTTTAAAATATAACAGCTTTTTTATAATCTTTTTAGCATCCTTGCATACGTCCCGAAGAATGCCCCATTGTTTTGCTTATAACCTGGGATAACTGCTCTTACCGTTAGGTCCACTTGCTTTTAGAAAATATAAAAAACGTATTATATATTATACAGGGTGTCCCAGGTTTTAATGTTCAAACTTTGTTAGTGTATTCTATGGCACAAAATAAGAAAAAGATGTTATGTAAACATAGGTCATAAAGAGCTTTATTAAGAAGATATAACAAAAATTCAATGTACTAGCACGGAAGGAATTTTGCAAATATCTCGGAAACTACGGCCAAGCGGCAGTTATATGTATGAGAAAAAGTTGTTCAGAATACTCTCTTCTATAACATATTTCAGAATCATTAAAATAGGAGTTGAGGCCCCTAAAGTAAATAATTACCTATTTCTTAGTGTTTAAATGTGTTCGCTTGAATCTATTCACACGCCAGCCCTCGTTGCGATTCTCACATGCTATTATTGGCGAAAATTCATTTCAATGTTTGGCGACCTCAGATAGTAAACATATCTTACATAAACACACTGAAAAACACAATACTGTTGATCTATCGAAGCTAATGCTCGCAGTAACATTAAGTTGATTACTATTCCTATTCTGAATTTTTGTTATAACTTCTTAATGAGGCTCTATATGACCTATGTTTACATAACATTTTTTCTTACTTTGTGCCGTGGAATACACTGACAAAGTTTGAACATTAAAACCTGGAACATCCTGTATAAATATAGAATATAAAATGATACTTTTTCATATGAGACTTCGTGTTCAAGGTAATCGGGTCTCAATATTTGGTTGGTACACGTGTACTTTACTATGTTGCGGCTACGTTTTTGCCGTAAAATACTGCCATGATTCGAGTTTGTGTTTATTGTGCTGAGTAATCAACAATACGTAATAAAACAGGATATCAATGTTCCAAAAATTGTATTATTTCATACACTGTAGGGAATATTGCCCATTTTGCCGAGTAAGCAATTTTGCTTCGCAAATCATATTCCGCGAATGTTCATTCTGTTCTTTGAACGACTCACCTGTCATGATGTCGACGATTGGAATATTGATCCCTCTAATAATTACAAATTTGTATAATCGCGACTGCTATTCGTAGACGTATCAATTAATCGATAAGCAGTGATTGTTCATAACGAGAAAGGCAAGATTCTAGGACTAACACAAAGTAACTCGTAACACTAAAAGGGCTGATAAATTCAAATCCAACCCAAGACAGTGATTTTCATAGAGATACGTTAGGCCGAGACAGTCAAACGTACGCGCAGTACATACTATCCAACGAAACAAGACAGTAAAAATAAATAAAAAGGTGCCAAAATCGGTGCTGCGACAGCACAAATCCACAAAGTTGATGGAACGAAGAGAGATCTTTTACATAGCGTTGACCTTTAAACGGCCGCTTCTCGGGAGAGAATTTTTAGGGGTATCATACCGATGGTCCTCACAAGCAAATTAGTCGGAATTTTCACTCTCGCCATACTGTCTAACAATGAACATACCCTTGAATCCCTTTGGCCTTAACACGTTCCGTGCCGCGTAGGGCGTATACGCCCCATACTGAAATTCCCATTAAAGCATTTGGATGGCTATTTTCATTGTAAAATGAAGAATTTAAACAAAATTTAATTATGGTTTTGTACTATTAAAAGATTGTAAAGCGTACGTAGGTCAAAAACGTTATTTAATCATGAAAGTCTAGGTCGTATACGCTCCACGATGCCTGAACGAAAAGTCTTCGAAAAACAGTTCGGCACGGAATGTGTTAAAGCTGAAACTAGCAGAGCGTTCAAAATGACTAATTTGTGTTTTCATAGAAGCTCGGTAAATTTACTATTATATATTTTCAAAAATTTACTATAATTTTCTATAAGAGATATGAATATATTTCGTAACTTTGGCGTATAATTTTGAAGTTTATTTCATTATTGCAAATAAGTGCACTTTAATCGTCGATATTTTTAGCGTTAAATGCAGACAGTTATTCAAAGGGGAATCAAAAAAGCAGCTCCTTATTTCCTTATATTTTGGAATATCCAAAATTGTCTGTCAATCCTGTTCCACTCACGCGTCGATCACGTGCAGTTGCCACACCGACTTTCTTGTCTCGTTCGACGTAATTTAGATGAACATTTAAGGTTGACTTTCTTGCAAACCAAGCCTCATATGAATGTTATTATATATTTTCGGCTTATTTTGTCATCCAGCATCACCCTCTCTCTCGTTGTACCATCGGTTATCAATTATATTCTATGTACACTCCACGCTAATATTAACACGTTGAATGCCACGCCAGTTTTACGGGGTTTACCCGTGGCGCCACGATGAATTTTCTATTATACGATACATATACTTTTGGAATATTATCTACAATAAATAAGTTATAGTGTATAACTGTTTTTCGATGTTTTATACTTCATTAATTTCTTCACACCATTACATTGACGATGGTAATAATAAAAAATCGATAATTATTGACATTTGTTCAAATTATGTTTTTCTACCAATCTGAGCGCGCCGGCCACCGGTGACCCCGTGGCGCCACTGCCAAGTTGAGTGCCGGTCACCGGTGACTCCCATGGCAGTCAACGTGTTAAAGGATAGCTAAATTTTGGCTAAACTTTGAACTCTTATAACGTCATGAAAAAGGATCATACAATGCTCTACCTGGGCTCAATTTAAAAAGCAACATTTCTCCTTCCTCGCATCTATACGAAATTTTCTTACGATTTCTTTATACTTGGAAAACGGGCGATGAAGTACTGACAATGTCTATTTTTTTTTTAATTTTACAAATTCAAACGACTTTATGAACCTCGATAAATCTTTTTTTACCATTTGTTTTGTAATAAATTTGTAGAGAGAGTTTTTCCCTTAAAATCATCTCTTGATAGTTTTGAGGTATGATTCCTATCACTTCTTTATCATACCCTAAAGAAAAATCTTTAGATGAGAAACAAAAGATTCAATTTAGAAAGATGTTCTAAATTCATTATTTTGTTGAAAAAAATATCTTACTAGATAGTAGTACGATATACAGAAACCGTTCGTTATTAGAACAAACTATGTTGGTCTGTCTTAAATCCACGTTTCAGGAAAATTTCGCCAAGCCTCCGTTGCAATTCGAGAAATGCAATTACAATGCATTTGGACGTCATCGTAAATCGTACCGGACACTGGAACTGTAATTAATTGTACCGGTTCGCGAAATTTAATGGATCGTATAATTTATTCACACAAGACTACATTAGAGACGATTCCTTCGACGTTAACTGCCATGCTTATCCTTAATTTTTATTATGATATCGCACTTCATCTTCAAAAGTGACACAATTCGAAAACATCAGTTTCATAAAAAATTAAAAAGAACATGAAGAAGAAAAGATGTGATTTTATCTAGAATAAAGATATTAAAATACCTTATGAAAGAAAACAATTTGTAATTCATTCAAACATATTTTTATAACATTTGTGAATTATTCAAGTACTAATTTATGGAAATTTCAACCTATCTGCCAAAACTTGCACTGTTCCAACTTTGACTATTTCGCCTAAGCAACCGTTTGTTGACCTTTAATTAACTTGAATACTCGCTACCAGCTAGCTGAACGGTCTACCTTTACAAAGGACGAAATGTTATTTTCTCGTGCACAGTAAAATAGTTCCTCCTGTATGCTAGACTTTGTTGCATGCCCATGGGCGAACACGAATTTCCTAGTTCGTGCACTGTCCAACAAAATGATGTTTTATGTACGAACTGTGAAATATTTTACGTGCAAGTGCTTAAAAATTGGTAGCAGTAGTATTTTCAAATTAATATTTTTCAGTGATCGAATAATTACGTAAAATCAATAATTTCATGCATGTCATTTTTAACACTTTTAGTATAATGCATGTTTGCAGTATAGTCTATAAAATAAATTTTTAATCATTTTGATTTAAGTGATATATTCGGTGTTCTACTGAATAGGGGTTTTATTATTTTATATTGAAATGCTTAATTTGTTGACTGCCTTTTTTTCTTTTTTTCATCAATTCCAAACATTCTTGCGTTTTGTTCGTTATTGTAAAACATTTAGCATAAACAGCATACAGACGTGCAGCTTCACGCGAATTCCTTCCACATTCGCCGAAAATTAACAACAATACAACTTTTTCATCGTTCGAATATATTTTTTACAAACTACGATTATACCGAATCTTGCTGTAACGATAAACTAAGATTAAACACAAGATCTGTCTTGGCACTAGAACAGAAAGGAGATGTTGATATTTCTTTTGAGAGATCAATGTGACATCAATAAGTAAATGTTTGCAAGTTTGAATTCGTGCTGTTACAACCGATGCTGGTTCATTTAGTCGCGTACAAACACCGTGAGGCTACCACACAAGCCATGACCGACTTGGTTTAAAATTTCACATTTTTACCTTTAAAGTCGTTCAAAGATCATGGTGTAACAGGTCGTTGAATTCATCTTGACACAAACTATAATAATATGAAGTAAAAAATGTACAATGACGTTTAAAATAATGAAAGGGGCTTTGAAATCGATCGGTACCTTTTATGTTGTAATTTATAGCTAATCGGAAATTGAATAATTTTTGTTTGATAGATTTTCCTGTTCGATTGTCGGAAGTGCACGAAAGACCGTGGCGACAGTTACGTGGAATACCTTGTATACAGTTTTGTCTCTCTAATTGGTAATAGTTTGGAACCAGACATTGTCAGTTAGAGAGGAGGTATGCGCTGACTTGAAGAAGGAAATACAGTGTGCAACGAAAATATTCGGATACTAGAGTATACATAGCTTTATTTCTTTATATTTTAATTGTTTATACATAAAATTAATTTATTTTTGTCTTATGTGATAAGCCATTTATTACTGTTACAAAATATATACATCCTTTTAAACAATTTTATAAACATTGTATTCTAATTAACAATAACTAAAAATGTGCGTCATTATAAAAATAGTTTTTAGTGTGCTGAAATCTTAAAGACACGTCTTGAAAGAGAAAGATTATGGTAAAAAACATTAAAGCGATTTATATTGTTATTTAGAACGTTTAAATTACTACTTTTTTTCTAATGTGTCCGAAAATTTTTGTAACGCAATAATGACGTACATTTTTAGTTCTTGTTAATTAGAATACAATATTTATAAAATTGTTTTAAAAAATGTGTATATTTTGTAACAGTAATAAATGACTTATCACACGAAACTAAAATAAATTGATTTTATGCATAAACAATTAAGATATAAAGAGATAAATCTATGTGTATTCTAGTGTCCGAATATTTTCGATATACACTGTAGGTATAATATAAGTGAGTGAGATACGTGAATACAATCGTTCGTCAACTGTCAATTTCTATGACGCCTGAATGCTCAATATTCTAAGGAGTGGGGATAGCGATTGCCAAGTAGAGAATAGTCACTAACTGCCACATAGGGAGACAATACAGTGCATACTATGCAATTTTATCTGTAATGATTGATATGAATACTGGAGGTTTGTGGATATAGAAGTATATTGAGAAAAACAAGTTGTGAAATGAAAGAAATAACTTTCTGGAAATAGTATTTGCCGTTCATGAGTCCAAGAGCAAAACAGGAAAGTTATCGGTTTAATTCGTTGAGTATAAAAACAGAATTTCCAATTACATTTTATATCGTTATAATTTCGTATTCTGCTAAATAAAACCCATCTTGAAGCCTAAAAGTAACATTTTGATACAAATAAGATTGATTTTAGTCTAAATAAGATATCAAATGATTTATTGTAAAGAGAATTGGATACGGAATTAATATAACATAACAAGTTGAATTGAGAGTTAAGTGAAAGATTGAACCGGTAATGATTATTATGTATTGCCTTATAATTACTGGACTGCGGATTTGTATACATCTATAAGACATTTAAACGTGGAAAAAATACAAAATTCGCATAATATACAAAAGCATAGTATACGTGCACATTATAGTATTAGGTGTATCAGTTAATTTTAGTCTTTTTTTGAAACTGATCAAATAATTAAACTGAATTTTTTATCGAATGGGACTACAATCATAATATTAGGTGTACAAGTTAATTTTAGTCTTTTTTTTAGGAGGTTCAGAGTTTATTTAAATGTTTATGCTCAAAGGTTAATGGATGAAGCAATCTCCCTCACTTTCTGTAACCTTTGCCCACCTTTCGGACAACGGATACCTGATTTGAAGAAACTAGGCTGTTTTATTTCGATGAACTCATCTAAAAGTGATTGCAATTCCTCATTCTTAAATCGTTGCGGTTGTCGAGGTCGTTTTTTATCCTGGAGATCGAAATTTCCTTCTTGGAACCTTCAGTATCAGTGTTTGCAGGTAGAATGAGATACAGCATTCTCACCAAGAGCATCACAGGTCATTTCTGCAGTTTAGCGACGTTTCTTTTTTAACTGAAGTTCGAAGAGCACACAATTACGAATGTGCTCTTTTCTGCACGCCATCGTTTAACCCTTTCGCTTCGAGCGCCGCTTATAGGCGGTGTCCACGAAATGACCTGTGGGTACGAGCGCCGCTTATAGGCGGCATCCAAATCTATTTTGTATTTTAATAATTTTGTATTCCAATAATTTTATAAGCCTTTTCATACTAAAAATGTAAATATACTTGTTACATTAGGGCAACGATTGTTTTATTCAGCACAGTTGTTATTTAAAACTTAGAAAAATGCACACTGTGCATATTTCTGGCGCGTGCTTTCGTTCAGTGACGGTACTTCGGCGGACTGGACAGCCAAAGCGAAAGGGTTAAACTGTTGTTTATCCAGGTCACGTTGACCGAATCAAGCAGTTTTCTAATGTTTAGGAAAGCTAGATGTCTACACTATAAGACTCCAAAAATACCGTTATAATATTCACATTGTAAATAGCCTTTATCATTATCGAAAGTAGAAAGACTAAGATTAACTTGTACACCTAATATTTAGAAGAAACAAATTTCTGTTTGTATTTCATTTCTTCAATTACGTTCATAAGAATGTAAATTCGTATAAAAATCCGTAATCTAGTAATTACATTCCACGTAACACCACGTACTGTGAGCAATTCAATTAACACTTTGACTGCCACGTTGGTCATATATGACCGGCTACCGTTTCTCCTGTGACGCCACAGTGGTCATCGGTGACCGGAGCGCTTCAACTGCTTATAATTGTAACAGTTGAATAAAAATTGACAGTTAGCGCATTTTGAACATTGCCACTAATTAGAGGACACTTTGCAGTAAAAAGTGCCCCATTGAACAAATAACAGTTCTTATTAGAACGTCGAAAATAAAAGATTAATTTCTATGAAATATTGCATCTAGCAATGTACTCCTGTGGCTTCCTGAGCGAAACATGTGATTTTTGTGTGGCAATCAAAGGGTTAACTAGTATTACATAGAAATTGAAGTATTCCACACCTTTAACCTTGTAAAAATCTTCGAAACTTTATGACCCAGTAATCCTCTAATCTCGTCAAAAAGAACGAATTCGTAGATAAATGATTCTTCAACATAAAATTGAATGGATAGAATAGATGAACGAGTAACGACTTTATTGCATTTCACGCAAACCTCGTGAGATCTTTGAAACAAAAGACATTCAGCTTGAAAAGGATCCGAAGATCGTAATAGGTTTAACAAGTTCCATCGCTATCGCTGTCATATTTTTCCTCATCATTATCGTGCGATGCCGTTATAATGCGTGTTCTTCTACCTCGCAAAAAGCCTTTATTCGCTGTCCCGGCCGTGCGCATATTTTAGGTGGTGTTATTAGTCGGCCGTTCGGTCTCTCTAAACTTTAATTGACAGGGACGGGCGCGAGTATTAAACCGCAGGGTCGTCAATCACAAAGGGCAGGCCGGCTAGTTACAGCCTCGGTGACATGAACTGGGATCCAATAGGCGGTTACCTAGCCGACTGTGCTTCCGCAAAAGTGGCTCGCCGAGTGTACACTCTTGGTCGCATTGATATTCACAAAGTGGGCCCCTGTTCAGGCTTAACGCGCGCCGATGTTACGCCGCTGTCACGCCAACGCCTGTTATTTCACGCGGAAAGTGTACTTTTGTCAATCGATATGCTGCGTCGATGCTTCCTTTTGACGAGCTGTCCGTGGCTCTTACATTATTAACCCTGCGGCGATACACATGGTTGTCCATAACCCTGGCTGAAATACAAGTTCACGTTGTTGTTTCACACGGTACTGCAGCGAGCTCAGAGTTGAGAATAGAATATAATTGGCTTGGCTGCTGTGACCAATAGATCAGCTTATATCGAATACACTCACAAAATTATCTACTATTGATACAGGTTTCATTGATCAAAACTTCGTAAAACCTTTTTGTTTCATACTAGGAAATTTACGAATATTGGAAATATTGTATAAACGGTTGCTAATATTATATAACGATTAAACATTTTCAAAAATTTTAAACAAATCAGTTATAATCCGTTAAACAGGATAAAACCTAAAAATAATCCAATTTTGTATTAAAAACAGTTTATATCATACAATATATGACACATATTCCCGAAGTTTATATTAATTTTCAAAATTCCTTTTCGACTTCTTATGATAAATTAAATCGTCAAGATTATACATCTATCATTGTAGTGTAATACGTAAACCCCCACCCATAATTCACTGAAAGTTTAATAAGCTCAATAGAAAGATAAGTATTTAATACAATTGGAAAATGCAGAGCTTCCGTGTTACTGTTTATTCATCATATAGAGTGTTTCCTTTTGTGGTGGAATCATAGAGTGTGGGATATGAGAAATAATATTTGTATGAAAGGAGGAGTGTGGAGAGTAGGTATGATAAACGTATGAATAAACATTAAGGTTCGTATTGTGGAATGAGTGTAACAAAGTATGATCTGTGTGATTTGAATATGCATGGTATTAATAGAGTGAACAGCTATAAAAAAAAAGGACAGTCTGTATGCAGTGGTAATACGAAAACTCTTACCCATAAGAGAATAAGAGAGAGTGTGTCCTAGAACGTATTTCAGCGTATTTAACATTTTTATTATTTTTCATAATGTTTTTTATTGTTAATAGTTATATAAATAAATTGTTCCTATACATTTACTCACATCTTTGTCCAGAACAACTTTTAATTTTAAGAGGGTTGTAAAAGAAAGAATCGGGGCCTGCAGGAGCCTCAACTAGCCAAGTCACTCTACCCTTACCTGTTTCCCTTCCTCGACTGGCGAATAAATTTTCCTACCCTATTCGAATGAGTCAGTCTTCAACGACCGACGACTAGTAAGGTCACAATCAGGTTGACCTCGAAGCGTCTCGATCTAGAATTCAACCCGTTGAATTCAACGCAACGCATGCAATATAGAGAACATTATGTTAGGGATCGATAATTATTTGTATGTATTATGAAAACCGGCTATGGTTTATTACCACGGGGTCTGGGCTTGACCATCGCGTATCCCCTCGATCAGAGCCTAACCCACCTGGGTGACCGCCACCCTTCTACCAGTAAATTCCCTTTTCCGAACTTTCCCCTCCACCTTACAACTGTTCACTACCCCCTTCCACTTGAAATGTGCTTGGCATTCGCCCATGGATAGAAGAAAAAAAGAAGCAAAACGAAGAAAAACAAAGAAGCATATTAGTAATTCAGAAATCGCGTCACCCGGAGAGTAAAAGTCAAAGTGATCGTCAAGGAAGGGACACCATCGCAAGAGCCGAGACAATACGTCACCTTAGAAATTAAAAAACATTGTTGCAGTCGATAACACATTAAGTTATGTTGTCTTTGTTGGAACTTGTAATGTTAGCAAGAAATCGGAAAAACATTTTATTTTACATTGTAGGAATGCGATCGAGTGGATGCGAGTTTGGGAAAGTCTGAAGAGTACTTGAGTTGGGCGATTGTCGTGTGAACGTAGAATATTTGGACTCGAATGTTTCTAAGGCGTGAAAGATAAGTACTTGAGAAAACGTTGCGACTGAGAAATTTTGAGTGGTCGTGACCGAATGCATCGAGTGAGAAAGGTTGACAATTAGAATGAAAGGAAACGAGTGTCTGGAAGAATATATGACGGAGAAAATGCGAGCGTGTGGCAGAAAATGTTTGACTAATGTAGCAGAAAGATTTTGACTGTGAACGTAGAAAGAGTGTGATTCTGAACGTTGGAGTTGTTAAGTTGTAAATTCGTTTAAGTGGTTATTGTTAAATTGTTTTAAATATACATTTATTAATATTCTAATCTCTTCACCTTTATTTATTCACACCTGAGTCCCATCTTTTGCTTTACTAAAATCATTAAAATAGAATTTTCCTATAATATATATTTCACAGATATAATTACAGTAGAAGCACGCACGTATTTACAATATGTGTAGATCGTTATAGAAGTGCGAGATCGACAATCGCGGTGATTCATGTGCGGATACATTTCCCCTATCTATACATACACTGGTGTATATTTAAATGACTAAATTACTAATGGATGTCATGATTAGTGGTTTAGGACACTGCATCCACACGTATCAACAGTCTTGTTAACCGATAACAGTTTTAATCAAAATATGCAAGCGATCAGTGCCATATGGATAGGATTTTAAATAGAAATTCATTCAAATTTTTATGCAAATCAATATTTTTATAAATATAAGTAATAAAGTGATACTTAATTAAAAATTATTTAATGTATTGTGGAGACCTTCCTACCCTCGCCACTATGAGGGATCAACTTTTCTCACAAGGGAACACCGCGAACTGTCATTCACGGATTTGAATGAAACTTTGTGGGATTATAGAGTGATCCAATACAAGAATAACGGTATGCTTCATTTCGGCCCAATCGCTCTTTAAGGGTGTGAAAACTAACCTCAAAGTCAAATCGACACTTTCACTTTTTCGCGTATATCTGTTAAAGTATAAGAGACAGAGAAAAATGTTTTAGATAAAAGTTCAATGGTATAATGAGCGCTATAACTTCACTTCAAGAAAATTTTTTGAAATGTCTTCCTTGTTAAAAAAAAAAATTTTTCTTGCGTTATTTTAAACAATTTTTACATTTTCATAATCACTAAAAATATTACGTATTTTATTCTGAATTCAACTATGTATATTATTTTTACTATGCAACACCAACTTATCTAAATATACGACGTAACGTACACCGCGCGCACGATTTCGGCCTAACAACTCACAGTAAGTTACATACTCGGATTTCTTTTTCTCGTTAAAGATCATAATATATGACAATTACGAATGTGATAACATAAAAACAGCAAAATATAAAATATTATATGAAGATTGATGGCATATCACATACATTGCGCTATGTTTCATATATACATGTATAAACATTGATTTCATACTTATTTAACATTTTATTCTACTTTGAATGCAAGTGTACATGTATTTCACCCGACATAGATTTCACAAAGGTGATGTTCGTCAAAAAAATGTTCTGAAGGTAGATACTTTTTACATCAAGCACATCTTATAATAGCAGGCTTATTACACAGATCGCAACGTGGCAGAGTATGTACTATTTCAATAAATGTATACGAGTTTTGACCTGTCCCTTCCTATCCTTATGTCTAAAGCATGGACCTGCTAGGTAGCCTTACTGATGAGTCCACTAGAAGCAGGCCCTGGGACGAAACCCGCTTCCCATTCCTTTTCCATCTCTCACTACTTCAGCCAAGTAGGTGTGCTTCACTTTACCCTATCATTTTTACGAAGTCGATAAATCATCAGTTGTTCTAGAAAATCTTAGTTCCTTTATGTACTAACAATTTTTTTTAAACGTTAACACTATTCCTACCACGATCGGTCAAATGACCGTTCTTAAAATTTCGATCAGAATTTCATATATACAACATAATTAAATGGCCTTTAAACTTTAGACTTTTCCTCAAATATACGTATAATACATTTTTCAATATTCACTTCTTTTTTCATTGTTTATTTTCTCAGAAAAATTTGTAGCCTGTCTTACGTGGGAATGTCGCGGTAGGAATAGGTATACGTGAAATGTCGATAGGAATAGTGTTAAATATCACTTTCTTATAACTAGAGATCCGCTTAAGACTCCTGCTCAGAAACATAATTATTTTTGTCTTTCGTTTTGGTATCAGCACAATTTAAATAAAAGCGTTTAGTGATACCCTACTTTTCTTTATACGTACATGTCTTAATTGTTTCTGATAGCAATTAATGAATCCTTTGTTTGAATTCGTTCAACGTGCAATGCAAAATTTATAATTCTGTCGTAAATAAAAATGTCACTTCACATGCGTTTAAAGGTGTATTATAAAATTTGCGTGTATACGTTGCATGTGTTTAATGAATACGATGTTAGTAACTATTTAATGTGGAATAAAAAAGCAATGTTATTTATGGAACGATCTAACATTTTTATGATCCTTTAACACGGAGATCACCATAACAGAATGTCAATAGCAATATCGTGGAAGCGAATTGGAAATTTTATAACAGTGTAAAGTGGAGGGCGTTAGTTATTATTCGCTTTATGTTAAGTTTCATGTTCGCGCTTATGACGCGGCTGCTTCGCAATTTTTAAGCTCGAGTTTATGACTAGAAGCAGCAGAGAAATCTTATTAACATCCGGAAGAGTTTAGCTTCCTGGCTGTCTGGCGATTGACATAGTAAAACCATGAAATGACAGGGGTCTCATATTTACATAAAACTTCAAACTTACAAGGCAAATTGTTGTAATTATTTACAGAAGAACTCAGCTTATAGGTTACAACTCAATTCAACAGATATTATCAAGATCAGTGTTTTGATTAATTTTATCTGTGCATATAACTGCCCCTTAGTTTTACTTTCAAACTTATACACAAAAGCATTCTCATTTTCAATATCACGTATATATTTCTAAATCTTTGAATAAGTTCAAAATAAGTTCGAGATGGATTTAAAGTAAGTTTAAGTTGGATTCAGTTGTAGTTTCAATTCATTTCTGACTTAAACTCAATATAAATCCAAATCGAATTTAAATCTGAGCGGAACTTAACCCGAACCCTTTCCAATTTTAGTTTAAACCCTAGAATTCGGATATGTAACAGTTATTAAAAATCTTTTAGTTAAGGAGAACAATAGGGCTAAGTATAGTTAAAAAGTAGATATTTAAGTATTTGCAAAGAGATTTATGTATTCTATTAGTAGGTTAGGTTATTGGGTTTTCTTTTTTTGTTTTTTTTTTATGATAAAATAATAACTAGAATAGGGTAGAATGAGGAGAGAAGAATAGGGTAAATGGGCAGGTTAGGTTAAGGTTAGATATTGCTAAATAATAAGAAAAGTGTAGCTAGAAGCCATCCAAAACCGAAAGGTGCAGATTGTGTTCAAATAAAATAAAATATTAAAAATCTTTTATTATATGTATCTCTAAAGCTGTATCCGAGCGATGGTTATACGTATAGGAAAAATTAATTAAAACTTAGTGACATATCTCAAGGTTATTGAAATCGATGAGGTGGATCATTTTGTAAAATAAACCTAATATCGTTATAAGCAACTGTTAGGGTAACAAATCCAGAAATCAGGAGGTTCACGTTCTACGATCGAAGTTCAATTGGACGGTAAACGCAAACGAGGAATAAAATCTGACAACAAAAGTGTACCAATATTCAGAGGATTGCCTCGTTAAATCGTCGACGCGAACAGACGGCTCGATCATTCGGAGCTTAAAACTGTGAACGATGGATCGTTATTCGAACAAAAGAAAAGTCATCCAGTTATTCCTAGCCGATTTTGAAACAATATTTCTCATCTCTTTTGTTTTACGAGTAAAAAGTGAAGGTTAGATAATGGTTATATTAAATCGGGTTTTTAACTTTTAACGTGAACTCAAAATAACTTTGTACGTCAAAATCTGCAAACTGTTGCCAACTACAGACGTATTTTTATAAAGTCCGGAGCGAGTTTCGTGAGTGTCATAAGGTTCACGATCAGATACTGTTAAATTAAATCAAACTAAATTTCTGAATTCTTGGCAAGTAAACGAAGTGTTTCCACAAGGCCATCAATCCAACTTAACAGGAAACCATGGATCAAGCTATGCTACGGTCACCAAAAATTTGTGTTTCCCGAAAAAAGATCAAGCCATAATCTTGGATGCTGTAGATGGATTTACCGTAAGCGATTGCATAAAGAAGCTAACCCAATTCTTAAATCCGTTAAACATAAAATTTATTGCTACACGCCGTTCCTAAAGATCTATTACAAAATAAGGAGAATAATACAAGGAACTTCAACACGATTACAAATCTTTTAGTCAAAAGTGGCATGAATTTATAAGATACCGACCAAATCGTGTTACAACTTGCTCAAACATTTGCCTCTAATTGGTGCAACAGTAACTTTAAAGAAGAATTTCTAGAATTCAAAACTCATCAAACTCCATTACGCGATGTGAACTGAATCGAGGAAAATGTCGAAAACTCCCAACCTGGCAACATGAACGATGACATTACAGCCAAAGAAATCATAAACACACACTAAACCAATACAAAAACCCATACTCTGGTTCGGACAGAGTTTCCAATATTCTTCTTAAAAAATTACCAAATGTATGTTAGAGTCACGTTAAAGAAAAAGAAAGGTTTGTCTATTCCTGTTCGCGGTTCTGGGATAAGTGCCGTGGGGTTCATAACAGTCCTCTTTCCAGAAGGCTGCATAATCTTTCCCACTCCCCGGCCAGATCCTACAGGACAAAGGTCCTTTCTTTCAGGACGCAACGTCGGATTGCTCGCAATGTTTAGGCATTTCCACGACTAATATGAACAATACATCCCTTGGCGCCCGGTGGCTGCATGTCTTCGGGGCGCCAACCGTCAAGTGGTGCCGTGGGGTTGCATTCAAATTTTGTAACATGTTCTCTCGCCAGGCACACCAAATACCCAGTCATGAATCGGTCATTATCCTAAATTATGATCTAAGCTGTCTTCAGCGACCACCCAAAATGCGCTGTCGCTAGCATGTAAGTATCTCCTTTATGTGTAAGCTCTTTAACACGATCTGGCAGAAAGGAGTGTTTCCCTAATTATGGATCAAAGTAATAGTTATTCCTATTGCTAAACCTGGGAAAGATAAGAGTTTTGCTAGTAATTATAGACTGATCGCTTTGAGTTACAATATGTGCAAGTTAATGGAAAAAAATGTAAATAAAAGATTCAAAACTGATCTCGAAATTAACAATATTATAAAGTCCCTAGCAAAGTAGTTTTAAACAAAACAAGCCCACAATAGATCACTTAGTAATGCTCGAATCCCATATACATATGAGGCCTTCTTTAAAAACTTACATACAGTAATATTTGGAAAAGAGCGCGTTATACGTATAGTGACTCCAAAAAGTATTCGTACACTATGTCACAAATAAATTCGTTTAACCCTTAAATTCTGAGTCTAATAGAAGTAAGTAAAAACTTTGTGGGTATGTAGATCGTAATAGAATAGGTATGAATTAATCTCTTCTTTTCAACTAAATGCCATCTTAAAGGTGTGAAATCAGCGTTGAAGTTTCTGAGCTTTTTCTCATTTTTTACAGATAACTTTGTAATGGTACTTGCTGAAGCAAAACCTTTCAAATAGAAAATGTTTAATCTTTAATACTCTATCGCCCAGTCATAAAAAAGAACACAGAAAAGCTTATATTCAAACGTGAAAAATCGCTGAAACTTTGAGATTCGTTATCAGCCCCCTTAAAAGATATTTTGCCGCCAAAAAGATTGCTCGACGCAGGACACACCATGCTCTGTACACACATCAAGTTTCATTGAAAATAGAATTTTAGAAGTAGATAAATTTCCTTATAATACAGTGTACAAATACTTTTTGGAGACACCGTATGTTAACCCAAAACAACATTTATGGTAGAACTCTAAAGTTTATATTTAATCTCCTTGAACACAGATATATTCAAGTCAATTTGAAGGGTGAGCTCTTCCCCCTAATAGAAACCGTAAATGAGATCCTCCAAGGATCGGTTCTAAGTGTTACCCTTTTCTTTTTGGCTATTAATGATATTTCAAAGTCCATCGAAGATGCCATCAATTTCGGTCTCTTTGTTGATGACCTAACCATGCCTTATAACAGTAGGAGCTTAAATACAACGCAAATGATACTGCAATCGACACTTAATAAATTCTATAATTAGTCGAAAAAAATAGGCTTCAAATTCTTGAGTAATAAATCTGTGTTCATTGTAATCATCAAAAAATGCAAACCAATAAGTAGGACTCACTTTCACATTAACCACAAGCATATCAATGAAGTTAACACAATTAAAATACTTGGACTAATTCTTGACAAAGAGATGACATTGAAACGCCATATCCTAAAACTCAAAGAAGGTTGTAGCTAAAGGTTAAACATATTAAAGATCCTAGCTAATAATTATTGGGAAGCAGGCTGTAACGTTCTCTTGAACACTTACAAATCATTAGTATTACCGAATCTAGATTATGCTTTGATTTTCTTTCGAGCAAAAGACAAAAGACAATTCTAGCGCCCTAGACTGTGTTTAGAATTGCGGGCTTCGAATAGCGCTAGAGGCACTTGCGTATCAGCCTTATTATCAGTCTGTTAGGGGAAATTAATGCTCTTAGAATTACGAAGAACGAAACTGGCGGGAAACAATATGTGTAAATTACTAGCCTCGGTTATAAATCCAAAATACAAATTTATTTCAAATTACAAAAATGAGGAATTGTTCAGACAGGTACACAAGCACCATACCTCTACTTTAATTCTACTGACGAGGTACTTAAATGAGCTTAACCTATCATTCCCTCTTGTTTAAAAAAGACTTGTTTCATTACCTCCACAAATTACTCTCAACCTAAAAAAACTCCTAAGTGAAACTCCTTAAAAATTTCCATTCCACTGTTTCTATCCAAAGATATACCAAGCAAAACGAAAATAATATACATTATGGATTTTCATTAACTGAGAACACAAGAACTAAGCTAATGTTCTCTGACCATTTTTCAAAAATATCCTGTGCCATAAGTACCATCCTGATAACCATAAATAATCTGATACGTAATCCAGATACTCTACACAAAATCATCACAGACGATCCCTTCCTGTTGGAAAACATATACGATCCTTATAATAAAAACTCGTTAATAAACAATTTGCAACACGAATTAAATAGACAGCACAACATTCTAATTTGTGTAAACAACCAGACAGCTCAACGTAATATTGAAACTGAAATAATTATTGACCTCGGCAAAGTAGCAAGTCAGACCGAGAAAGCTCAAAAATTTTTATCCAAACAGATTCTAAATAAATGAAATGTTGATCGGATAAACTCTACGAACAAAAAGCACATTGAAGTTAGTAATAACGTCTTCACAAAAAATCCAGCACTTCTTCTGCCCAGACGAGAACAAACAGCTTTAACGAGACTAAGGATAGGGCACGTAAAAGCAACCCATCAGTACTTAATAACCAAATCTGAACGACCCTATTGTAGCAAAGTAACACTTTCTGTAAAACATTTCCTCCTTGATTGCCCTTTATACGACAACGCTAGGGCCAGAAAGAAAATATCGAACAACATCAAGGAACTACTTAATGACACGAAATTCGCAAAGGAAATAATATCCTACTTGAAAGATATTAAGGTATACAGACATACATATATAGGAATTCTAGACCTAGTTAGATCCCAAGTTAAAATACTTATATAGGATGTCCCAGATTTTAATGTTCAAATTTTATTAGTGTATTCTTTGGCACAAAATAAGAAAAAAATGTTATGTAAACATAGGTCATATAGAGCTTTATTAAGAAGTTATAACAAAAATTCAATGTAGTAGCACGGAAGGAATTTCACAAATATCTCGGAAACTAAGGCCGAGCGACGGTTATATGTATAGGAAAAAGTTGTTCAGAATACTGTGTTCTATAACATATTTCAGAATCATTAAAATCGGAGTTGAGGCCCCTAAAGTAAATAATTACCTATTTCTTAGTGTTTAAACGTGTTCGCTTGAATCTATTCACACGCTAGCCCTCGTTGCGATCCTCACAACCTATTATTGGCGAAAATTCGTTTCAATGTTTGGTGACCTCAGATAGTAAACATAGGTTACATAAACACACTGAAAAACACAATACCCTTGATCAATCGAAACCAATGCTCGCAGTAACAGCAAGTTGATTACTATTCCTATTCTAAATTTTTGTTATAACATCTTAATGAAGCTCTATATGACCTATGTTTACATAACATTTTTTTCTTACTTTGTGCCATGGAATACACTGACAAAGCTTGAACATTAAAACCTGAGACACCCTGTATAAATATGTTCTACGTGCGACTCACTGCAAATTGTATTATTAAGCGTACTTTTAATATGATTGCTAATAACGCTATGTAAGTCGATGTAACTTTAAATAGAGGAACAAAAAAATATTTCTTCTGCCGTTGGAAATCGATACACGACGCTCGTACTTTTGCAACATTAATAACGTCGTCTGCCCTGCAGCGCTGTTATGTGTATTAATATTTAGATCAAACCACAACATTTATATGCAACATGAAATTCGGAGAACGTAGAGTGATGAGAAATTGCAGATTACTTCTGAATAATATGATTTAAAAAATTGAAAGAATATTCTAATAACACGGTTACAAAATTAGGAACGTAGAGAAAAGTACAAATATTTATATTATTTCATTCTTAATATTTAAATTAATGTATGATAGGTTTAGCGATTATTAACGCTTCTGATAACGTAAACAATGAACTCTAATAGTTAAGAAAACCAATGTTAACCTAATTAACCTTATATATGTGCTGTTAATTATTAGTCTTGTAGACACAAAATGAAAAAATCTTTAATTAAGTGCGCTGAACAGTGTAACGTAATTCGGGTTCGAATCTCCGTGTGAGACAATACTAGAAATGAGGTAAAATTTTCTTGTTTTTTATGCTTTGTATAAAAATGTGATTAATATATCAGTGATATTTTTAAAAAATGTGCGAATAAAAGAAAAACGTCACTGTGGTAACATTGTTTTATACCATGGAATTCATTTCAAGGTTACGATAAATGTGCAGGAAAGCAAGGACGCCCTTCGCCTTGCCCTTAGACTCTGACTCTGCGGCTAGTGGACAAGGAACCTAAAAACTGACTTAAAATGTAGTCAAAATATGATTCAATGACAAATCTTTGGTTCTTCTTGTATACAAATTTTGTCTTCATAGTTATGATATTTTTCTTATTAAAATGATCTCAAACACGATGTAATTAAGGTTATATTTATTTGTGTACAATAGTGTAAATTACGTATTGGAATTTACTATGCACGAGTAAATACTGCTGAAGTTCTAACGTATTTGTCCTCGTTTTAATCAGAAAAATGTCACTAATATACTGAAACAATTTTTATGCAAAACAACCAAAAAATAAAAATACTTTCCCTTATTCTTAATGAAAATTTGAAACATTTTAATTTTATTTTAGGACTCACGTGATCCAGAACCATTCTAAGATCAAGGATTGTTTTCAAAATATAATACCTTGCAACTTCGAATTTTTTTATACGAATGGTGTTTAATCAGATTAATTGTAGAAATAATGCTGCTGTTTTAAATTTACAATTTTCCTAGAAGTATCTTTTCCAAATGATTAAACATTATTAAAAATAGATTCAAAATAAAACGGAATCATGTAACATAAATGATCGGTGGTACAGGAAGGTACATTTTCAGTAATTAAAACCTGGAAATATCAGTGAGTATGGTAGAAAATGATATTTTATAACATCCCAGAAATAATGCTAATTTCAATATTGACGGACGAACGACAAAGAGGAGTAACTGCTGAACCGGACGTGATGACAAATTAATAAGGGAATTTGTACCGTCGTGGCGGTGTGTTCCATCCCCAAGCCCGGGGAAACAATAGATGTCAGGATTCATGAGCAAACATCAAAGGAGGCATGAAACATCGAGGTGAGACAGGGGCCGATTACAGAAATCGCAGTGCTCTCCTCCTTTGTTTTCCACCGCAAATCCCCGTTAACCCGTCAAACCACCGGATTACTTGGCAATTAAATCCCTGCGTACATTTGTAAATGAAGGGTGTAATACGGATAGGGTCGTTTAGCTCGCATAGCTGCCTAAACTTCAACGAGCTAAGTTTAACAAGAAACTCTGACTCCGTGCGATGACCATTTTGCTAACATTTATGTTTCACGTATATACAGTGGCTTCAGAAAGGAATGAAACCCACTGATTGAAAAAAATTCACAAAACATTAAAATAACATCTACTCTCAGCTTATTTCAATTGAATACGATCAATTTCCACCAAATGGAAAGTATAAATATTTTTAGTAGACTTAGATGTGCTTGGTATAAAAAGTGCCAAAGTGCTATTAGCCCTAGGCAATAAAACAATATTAATGTATTTTAATAACAAAAACATTCCCCAGGGCAATTAAGTATTAAGATCGATAATTTATTATATTATAGAGTCTAGTCCCACCGTTCGTTTCTTAGGTATTATTTATGATTATAAAATGTCTTTTACATCGCATATACAGTGGCTCCAAAAAGTATTCGTACACTGTATTATAAGAAAATTCATCTACTTCTGAAATTCTGATTTCAATGAAACTTTATGTGTGTACAGAGCATGGTGTATTCTGCATGAAGTAACTTTTTTGGCGGCAAAATATCTGTTAAGGGGACTGATAACGAATCTCAAAGTTTCAGCGATTTTTCACGCTCTAAATACAAGCTTTTCTGTGTTATTTTTTAATGACTGGGCGATAGAGTATTAAAAATTAAATATTTTCTATTTGAAAGGTTTTGCTTCATCAAGTACCATTATAAAGTTATCTTTTAAAAATGAGAAAAAAACTCAAAAACTACAACGCTGGTTTCACTGGATTAATTCATACGTATACTATTACGATCTACCCACAAAGTTCTATCAAATACTTCTATCAGACCCAGAATTTCAGGGTTAAACGAATTTATTTGTGACATAGTGTACGATTACTTCTTAGAGCCACTGTATATGGTTGATGATCTAAATAGGTGAGTAATTTTTAATTTATGAGACGGAGCTACGTCTACTAAATATTATACGTACAGTTAAAGTTTTGAATATGTAGCAAGATAATTTTTAATTTATAAAACGAAACAGCTTTCAACATCAACGTAAAATGATAAAAACAGTCTAAATGTGCTGGTAATTATGAAAGTAATATAAGTCAAAAGTTAAAAAAAAATGATTTTGTTAATTAAACCACATAAAAATGAGCTACAAATCACAATAAGCATAAACATACATTTAAAAAACATCGTTGATTTAGTTCACCTTTCCAATCAGATGAACAAATATGTTACTTTAATTTAATGCGAAAACAAAATCCGTTTTTTTCTTAATGTGGCACCATATAAATTAACGACAGTAAGAGTTGCTTGCAGATAGTATTAAAGTTCACATAATAAAATGGTTAGAACCATATACAAATCGTATAATGCCATTCTTCTTTAAATTATTAACGATAACTATATGAATACTGAAATTAATTAGACTTTTACTTATTCTATTAAGGTGATTGCTTATATTCTGTGCTTTGATTTTCTGGAGCGATTTAAGACAAACTTAATTGCTCTTACATAAACATGTTATGAGAAGATCTCCTGAAAGGTACTTCTGGTCAATTTATTACCGATTAAATGTTTAAACACTCTTATACGACTACAATGCATAAGCCAATAGTTATTCAACACGTTTTATCGTGGACACAAATTTTACAGTAACCTAATATATTTAGCAGTACCGTTTTGTAACGTGATTAAATCTCATTTGTTTAAATAGAGGTGATTTAGATTGAGAATTTCTTTGACGTTTAGGATTTCTACATTAAAATTTTTCAATTTATGTAACGTACGACATGTGTCACACGAGAAGGAAATTAGATAACGAAATATGAAAGACAAAAAGAAAGTCTGCAATCCGATGTAAATCTAGATAAAATTAACTAATTTCACCATCTATTTTCCCTGAGATGGTAATCCCTTTCCTATAGGCTGTCACAAGCAGATAAAACTGTTATAACAATGTTCCACATAGGAAATCTCTATCTATTGAGCACTACTGATTCCAGTGGAACGAGATGTAAATCCTCTCTACCTTCCGTTTGCGAAATTATCGAAGCCCCTTTGACTTTTGTCGACGGCTTGCCTCGTATGTAGAACGCACAATCGAGCTCTCTGTCGCAGTGGCTGCCTGCTACCTATTCGTATGCCTTTGCAAACGCTTCTGTCGATCGGCAGCTGCTACAAAGTGTGCACGCGTGTTTTTGCATGGCGTTTATGCGCGAACCAACCGTAAAACGCATGCCGTTGTCTCATGTGACCGAAATGTCGACGATTGTGTGTGTATCATCGGTAACATCGATTAATCCTGCCACGTCTGTGATAGCATGCATCTATCCGTTCTTTTGTTCGGTAATAGGAACTCAACTGACGAATACCCTTTTATTTTTGCGCGGTTTCAGGGAACGATACCCTTTGCAACAATTGTTTCGTTTTACCAAGGCACAGCAGAGGTCGCTCTGTTCCTTTGTTGTGCAGTTTAGGATTAAAGGAATCAGGACAAAAATGAACCCTGTCAAAAGGGGAAAAGATTTTCTCGCATGTTTTATTCCTGTTCAATAGATCCCAGTTTTTCTAAAAATTTTTAAACTCAACAGGGGTCATTTCTATTATGTTTTACTACTATTATTATTATTCACTGTTTATTAGATCAAGGAGTTACGCTAGTTATAGTATTTCTATGTTACACAAGCAACACGTGTAAGTTTCATTTTTGCATATAATTTTATCATTAGCCTATCATATATTATTGTAGGAATGTAATGAGATAAAGATGATCCTAAGAAAATGTGGAGAGCATTGGTGTTGAGCTGACAGATGAGCGAGTGAAGTGTTTCTGAAGCGTGAAAAAGAGTGCTTGAACAGAACGACAGAACGTTTAAACGTAAAAGACGAGCACTTGGTACGATGCGGGACTAAGGAATTTTAGGTAAATGTGGGAAAATGTATCAAGTGAGAAACGGTGAGAATTAGAATGGAAAGGAATGAATGCGTGAGAGAATATCCCTATATTCGGTGCGAGAGAAACGCGCATGAGGCAGTCTTGAGAGAATCTTGATAGCGTCGTGAGCGAAAAAGTTTGTGCGAACGAGTCTTTCTTCTATTATACAATATACTTGTTGTTAATATTAAAAGGCTTCTTTACTTCTCATACCTCTAAACCAATATCCACATAGGGTTTAATAAAGACAATTCATATATTATTATTTAGTATTTATAACAAATTATGATCACAACTGCACTCTTTTGAGTTTTTACATTTGGTTTATCCCTCAGAATTTTAATTCCTTCAAAGCGAATGCTCTTAGCTTCATGTATTCTTTTACATATTTTACTATTCCCCACGATTGGTTTCTTTTTTCTGCCCTGAATAACATTTTCCGATCACCTTTTCCTAGGGATCTAAGCAAAGAATCCGTTAAGATGCCGAAACACTGTCATTAATACAATACAGTAGGACCCCCGTATCCGTGGAGGATTGATTCCAAAGTACTCTACGGATAATCGCTAACGTTAGATATACAGCAGATACATATTTATGTATGTAGAGCATGTATATGTATAGAATATTATATTATATATAGTGTTTATCATTTGCGCTAACTAATAATAGATTAAGGCGCAGTTTGTAACGTAATAAATCACTGAAAACCATGTATATAATAGAAATTATCATAACAATGTATACAGGGTGTGTGCGCTAAGTTTTGTCACCATTTTTTAGACATTTCCGGGAGTACAATTAAAAAATGTTTGAAAGAAATGTTTTTTAGTGTTAGATGATTTACATGTTTCCATCTTCCTAAATCTCAAAACATGCTTTTTACGTAAAAAAGTCAATGTGACCTTGACTTTTTTTAATGACATTATATATTTCTGATGTCACAGAATTATTGCTGACGTCGAGACGAATTCAATCGCGTATTATACTATAACCTTGAAATGACCTTAAACTTGAAAATTTTGTAGAAACTTAATTTTAATGATGAGTTATTTCTTACAAAAAGATCTGATTACATCAGATGTTCGAACTGCGATCCATTTTTAATAATACAGAGCTCTGCTCTTTGTATTAGACTTTTCGTTGTCGTTGTAATTAGAGCGTCTCGGTTTATATCATTACAAGCAGCTGTTATGCGATTCCGAAGTTCTTTTCCATATTCATTAAAAACAGATAGCATATCACACCTTTCTGAATTTGAAAACTTACTCATTCTAAAAGATCAAACCGCAATACGCTAAGCTATCCCGAAGCAATGCTACCAATAAACTGATTAAATTGATGACTGTGAAGCGTACATACATAATATGAGAAGCAATGAAAGTAAACAAAAACGGTGTAACTATATCGATAACGAAAAGTCTAATACACTGTTGAATTCGTCTTAACATCAGCAACAATCTCATAATATTAGAAACATATGGTGCTATTTAAAAAAATCAAGGTAACCTTAACCTTTTACGTAAAAAGCATTTTTTGAAATTTCAAGATTCGAAAATATATAGATCATCTAACACTAAAAAACATTTGTCTGAAACATTTTTTAATTGCACTACCTGAAATGCCTAAAAAATGGTGACAAAACTTAACGCTTACACCCTGTAGTTTATACGATAAAATGAAGTTTACACGTCTTATATAAATATAAATATACAGCAATAATCCTATGCCAATGTACAGAAATCTGAATTGATATGGCTGATTGTGAGTTTTCGAATTATGGCTAAATACTGGAATTCAACTGTATCAATTTCGACCGGGTCTCTCCCGTTGATTGTGTCCAATGGCACACTTCAACTTCGTAAATTCAAGAAAAAGATTCTTTACAACAAACAGATTTGGGGTTAAGCTTGGTCTTCCTCTCCAATATTCAAATGATGCTGTGAAACTGATGAAATTGTTTCACTTGTTCGCTACTCTTTGTGGTGGCTAGCGGACCAACTTAAGTCAAGGGTGACCTAAAGGGCTTGTGCTCACAGGTCGATCTGGTAGCTCTTACGGAGGTTTTCTGCGAGAACGCACTGATTGGGCGTATCCCAATCCCTCGCCCATTGGGGTCATGTCTGTTAAGCCCTCGAGATAGACACGTAAATAAACTTCAACGAAATGTACCAATTTAGAGTTAATGATGAAATTATAAAAAAAAATTCTATCCGAGTACAAACCAAGGGGAGCGGCTCTAAACTTTTGAATGGAAGTATGTATTATGCATGTTCTGTCATGTTTTTATTATACCACGTTTTGAGGAAAATGCACGGGTTGTTTAGGATATAGGATAACACGTTTAAAATTTTAATTCCTCAAGTCTACGCTTGCACACCACGGAGCCCAAAATTTCTGGATATCACACTAGTTTTCCCACTCGTCGCCGGCCCAATTTGCGGTTGTTTCATAAAGGATCGCAGCCGTCGTCTCGTTAATTAAAAGCAAGGCGGCTAAAGTACATACGTGGCTAAGCAGAACGTGTACGTACGCAAGCAGGATCGTTTAAAAATTCTACAAATCCGGCTCTCGTTACGTCGAGCCTTTGTATGAAAAATGGGTGCAGTTTTACGTTGAAAAGAGAATTAAATCTCAGGATGATATTCAATAATATTTTAAACCTGCATGACGGAATACATTAAGAGCCGTTTCTTTTTTTTGTCATTTTTAGTTGAATCAACACTGGCTTTAGGAAGAGTGTATTTTTATAATATATTTCCTCCTGTAACATTTGGCCATTCCATTTGTTCATTTACCCACAGTTTGATAATATTTTATACTATGAAGACTACAATCACCTTAAATTTTATTACATTTATAAATAATAGTTTAATCATAGATATCTACATTATTTTAATACAAATATTTCTATTGGGTTTAAATAATTCGTTCTAAATATGTAATTATTTCATTAATTGCTGGAGTTTTTATAAGAATAAATTACTTAATTTTGAAACTAATAAAACAGTTTTATTAATAAGTGCTAAAAATTTATTACATAAATTCAATTACGTTCTACTTACCTTTCTCACGTAATCTATTAATAATTTTAATTTTTTATTCATACAGAAAGCCAGTTCAATCATTCCAAAAGGAATCTTTATCATGGATTTAATAGCTGATTAGCTAATACTGAAAATTAAACCCTTTCGCTAAGCAGAAACGTAAATTTATCGACAAGAGGATCAATAATCAGTAACTTGAGTTCCAAACAAAAGATATGTGAAAATAGCTGAAGAGATTAGGATCAGAATTAGAACAGTTTTACCGGAGAAGTTCGAATCATTGCTTTTATGGAAAGGATTAGAATTACAGTCAGAGCAAAGATAAACCAGGGAGTAATAACGATTAACAGGAAATCGCAGTGGTGATGACAGAAAGTTCACGTCACGTGTGGACGTTCTCGAAAATGTTACAGATGCGAAGTTCCTAGAACGTGGCGAAACTCGGTGGTCGACTGGTATGGTGTATTCACCGCAGTTATGGTGTACGCAGATGAACAGGGAAAATTATTGTGTCCGATATTGCGTGCAGGTATATACCACACCCTTTGTCTTACGTTATGTCGGTAGACGTACAACCCTATTCAAAAATAAAAACCATACGAGTAAAATATAATTAGTTAAATATTCTTCCTATTTGAATAAAAACAATTTTTATGTCCAAAATGTTTTCAATCAATTACACAATCAATCGGTTTCGTGATTATTTAACGAAATCGTTCTTAAAAATATTATACCTGAATGAATAAAATGTGGTGTTTCGTTCTATAGATATCGCATAATTTCTTTCTTTATATCAAATAACTTCTACAAAAATATTAATTGAATATTTTTAATTTTTTATAAGAAATTCGAACATTTTTAGTTAAAACGAACACCCTCTATGAATATCACAAAATTAGCAAAATTTTTATTATGACATCGAATACATAAATTTTTATGCTGTAAAAAAGTTACATATAATATTTTGTCAAGGTTTTAATACTTTCTTGATGTTTATGTTGTTTTCCTTAAATGTACTAGTACTTTCAAACGGGATTGTACACGTGTTCTCGTCGGGACATGTAAATGTCACTTACACCCCCTAGTGGCAGAGTAACTTTATCGAGGAACTCTGAATAAGTCTAATCAAGAAGCCTATAGTGAAACTTGTAGTGTAACCCCTGGAAAATTAACTATATCACAAGTAATTATAGAACGAGTGATTATAATGATACTTTTATTATTACGGAAGTTCATTTTCTTAGTGTACTTAAACTACTTTTCTTATTACTTTTCTTATTACTTCAACCTTATCTTTAGAATTTTCATACTGTTTATTTTTACACTCTATTTTTTATACTCTACTCTACATTATTTTTCTATTGTTTGACCTTTAAATTTGTTGCACTAATCCTCGCAATACTAATGGAAAAGAAATCTTTGCATTTTCTCATATAAAGTGTAATGAAGTTACATGCACATACAAAGTTACAACAAATTTCTTTAATTTTATTATGTACAATACCTTATCTGAAGCCCTTTATTCCCAAATGTGATAAAAAAATTAAGTTTCTGTAAACCATCACAACAAATATATGTAAATGTGTCCTGCTTTTTCTGGCGTATAGAAAAAGAGGCCATCTATTGCATTGGTTAATATATGAGCGCCAAATTTTTAATGTGTGACTGATAATAGTACAATTCTGAAAAAATGCGTAGGGTGATTGCGTCCAAAGTAGACAAGTGAACTTAGAGGATTTCTTACTTCACAGAGTGTTACGATTTTTGAGTGTACGAAATTAAATGTATCGAGTGAGAAAGATTGGTGATTAAAATTAAAGAGAATGAATGCGGAAAAAACACAGAATGTGAAAGAAGCGCGCATCAGATAGTTTAGTGACAGGATTATAGGCTCCTGTTTACGATTAATGTTATTAACAATGTCAAAAAGTATTGATAATATTATTAACCGTATGCGATCAATGTTGAAGGACCAAGGTTGAATATTGATAAAAATTTTGACATTTTTCTATACATGCGTCAATACTGGTAATAGTAGGGATATTGCTTGTTTATATTCAACCTCCAATACTTCTATCAATATTCACAGTATGCATTTATTTGTTTTCAATTTAATTTGTGTAGATGTTTAGTCGTTTCAGTCATAATGGTATACAAATATTGCGAATACTATTATCAATAGTATTGTTTGCGCGTGGTCGTCAAAATATGGTGATGGATCGTGTCAATAATATTGATCGTGCGCAGAAGTCTTAAGAAATTGATAAGCGCGAGTTGATAACATTGAAAGTTTGTACGAGAGAGTTAGTGTTTGATGAAATTTCAATTAACAAACGTTATTTGTGCCCATAATTATGAAAGTGGTCTAAATCATATATTTCTTGTTTCGAGATATTTAATGAATTGCATTCGAATAAATTAAAAAATATTTTTATATTATGCAACATTTTAATTTATAATTTTATTAGTCTTGATTAATGGAAGTTTACTATAAATATGAAATTTTGTGTGAATTTCATATGAAAATGTTATTTTTAAACTTTGAATTGACTTAGACCATTTCCAAAATTAACTGAATGTCCTATGGATGACTTAAAGCAATAAAAAACTACGTGTTTTATTAGAAACAATAATTTTAATGAAATAATTCAAGAACGTTTATTAATTATTATTAAAAAATAATCTATTTTTATCATTTTATGCTTTTATCATTATGAATTTTTAGATTTTTAAAATGTTCCTGAAAAACTGGAGGGATGTATGATAGTAAACACATAATATCTTTATGTTTTTCTTCCGTCACTGGAAGAAATTATTTTTCCGCCAATAATTAGTTCGAAAGATTCTAACTGAATTAATATACTTTCAAAATAGAACTAAATGAATTCCATATATTGTTAGGCAGACCGAAAAGTATTGTCGTTTCTGTTATTATTTGATTGTCATTTGTCGGTTTATTGTGTAGTTCAGAAACTCGTCAAAGAGGGCAACGCGTCATTTTAAAATTATGTTCATATAATTTCTTTAAATTTTTGACTTAGACCACTTTCATAATTAACACTAAATGAATTCCATATAATGTTGAAATTACAACCACTATCTAATGGTTCATTTTTGACGATATCGTAAAAATTACATTGAATTAGTTTAGTTTAAAATAATGTAGTATGAAATAACTGATAAACTCATTTTTTTTTCATTTTGACTTAGACCACTTTCATAATTGTGGGCACATTTTATTATTAGGAACCTGCGTCGTTTCCTTCCTACTGTACACATTACGCAGGGGTTTTAATAAACATAAATAACCCCTACAATTTCATTTTGAACGTTTCGCCAACTCCGAGCAGACAATTTTCCAATAATTTTCCTTTCCGCTAACAGCGACAATATTTTATCCCAATCCGCAAACCGCGTATCTCAAAACTATCGCTTCGATCGGTTATTGATTCGCGATTGGTCCCGAACGACCAGCCCAGCTAATGCGTCCCTGGAGTTCGGCCGAGGGCTTCGAAATCGATGTCTCATCTAGCCGCGTTCATCATGCGGAGGATGAGCGCGAGCGTAGAAGGGGCAAGGGCGGGGAAAAAACGCAGAGCAGAAGCGCGACGCTTTTCCGACGGTTTTTAATCGATGCACCCAATTACACCGGCTGCATCGCCGTGTTTCGCAGCTAATTTCTCGTTAACGCCTGGGATAAAAGCGAGCTGGTTGTGCCGGGGACGATTAACGCGCGGAATTGCACAGATCAGAGCATCAAGCGTACGACTGTATAAACTGCGTTAACCTACGTCGTTTAGGATGGGATCGGGGTATAAAAGCTTATGATCGACGCGTTGGGATCATTTCGAACCATTTTTCCACTGTTTTTCGAAAGCTCCACACTCCGTGAGTCATGCATTAATGTGTTTGCAGGCTTGTACACTGTTTCAACCCTGTTGCGGTCTTTGAGACGTTTTTGTTTCAGATACGTTTCTTTTTCGCTAAGACAAATCTTATTCATTTTAAATGATAAATGAAGAAACTGTTACTAACACCTGTTTTGTCTTTCCAGTCTGACATTAATCCGACGTCAGTGAAGTGGAGTAAGACATACTCGACCAATTTTAACCCTTAACGAACGAGCGCATTTTTCTAAAACTTATGACCAGTAGGTCGACGGATTTTTAGAAAATTAAGTGCTTCATTTCCAGAGCGAGAAAAGGTGCATAATTAATATCGCTTTATTGGATTTTATGAAAACTTACAGTAATAATAGGTAGTATATGAACAGATATGTCCATACAAAAGAATAGTGAAGTGAAAGTTTCAGAAAAATAATAGGAATTGAAATAAACAAATAGATGCGTGTATGTAATGTATAGATTTGTATGCATTTATAAATTTATTTTGTATAGATTAACGATATATTTATACAAAATTACTTATGTTTCTTTGGGTGTAGTACTTCTCTTTGCCATATTTTATAAGGTTTAAATTATGGGTAGAAAAAATAAAAGTAGCACGCATGTACGCATGACTTCGTTTCTCTTTCTTTTAACAGATAGTGCTCCGAAAATGATGATAACAAACTTTATTGACCGTATATAAAACGATGTATTTTCGCTCAATCCTCGGAGAGAAATGAGAGGAATGCGCTCCAGAGCGTGACAAAAAACAATTGCCGATCGCCCTTAAGGGGCCATTCTACTGTGACGGATTGAAAAAATTGAATTTTTTTTTTTGCATTTTCTTATACTTTAACATGTTAAAAACTTGTTCCCAAAGGGATTTAACAGAATTCGAAAAATTAACGATCTTATGTGCCTTCACACGAAGCGCCGTTCTGCCGCGCACAGCTATCTGAGCGGTCGGCTCATCCTGGCAAGCCCGGAATTCTATTATAGATTTGAATCCTTACGATAATATGATAGTGAAGAAGCTTGTATGTGTTCTACACGTGAAAAAAAGGTTTGGAAGTTGATTGAGAAGTGTGAAGAAAAAGAATAAAGGTATAGGAGGAAAAGGATCCAGGAAGCTAGCTGATATCAACAATTTGACCACATATTGTGGATTAGCCATTTTACGAAACACCAATTCGGTTGAAAATATGTAGAACTCTGTATGGGAATCGTAATTGGCACAATAATCAAAACTTTCGCTGATAATCGTGATAACATCCGCAAAAGGCACGTAGCGATAAAAAGCCAATAGGCGTCGAAAGAGGCTCGGACAGCTCGTAGAACTGCAGCATCAACACTATAGGAATTCTAGGAAGAGAAGGAAGGTGTACTGTATGGCGCTGGGATAGCTAATTAGCTTATAAGTATGATCAAAACTTTCCATATACACCTAAACAGTACTTGAAACTTTAAACGCGTTTTTCTCAAAACCACATTTTTGGAAATGGCTGCCACGATAGCTCCATAACGGATTGACCAATTCACTTCCCGCTTGGCAGATGTGTTCATTAGATGTGTCATTCTCGTCCCTACCAGAATTGCTTCGATTGGAATTTTTTTCGAATTTTGGGAATGTAAAACATTCCGATTTTTTTACCAAAATTTAGAAATTTTTCTTTAGACCAGCGCCATTTTTTTTCTGTTCAGTATTTTCAAACCATTCTGGTACCGACGATAGCCACGCTCATACAGATTAAGAATCTTGTTTATTTTCTGTTTTCAAATCACTTCAACAGCTGTAATCGTGGCAGCCATAGAAGGCTGTTTGTTTTACAACGTCATAAAAAACGTTCTGCAATTTTACACACATATGCTCTTCTGGCTCGCAAAAATTGTTAAATAAACTTAAGGTTATAGTAAACAAATATCGTAAGTCGCAAAATGATATGATGTATAGTTCACCCACAAAAAATTCCCAAAAATCGTCTTGATTTCGGGCCGTCACAGTAGAATGGCCCCTTAATTGTTGCATGTATAATTAAGGCCAAACCAAACAGATTTCCTAAAATATCACGTCATGCCGCGTGTATGGCGGCATCCGATTTTTTTATAATACTTATAATGTCGCGAGTATGGCGGTATTCGTTCTTTAACACTATTCCTACCACAACCGGTCAAATGACCGTTTTTAAAATTGCGATTACAATTTCACATATACAACGTAATTAAATCGCCTTTAAACTTTAGACTTTTCCTCAAATAAACCTATAATACATTTTTCAATATTCACTTCTTTTCTCATTGTTTATTTTTTGAGAAAAATTTCTAGCCTGTCTTATGTGGGAATGTCGCGGTAGGAATAGGTATACGTGAAGTGTCGGTAGGAATAGTGTTAAGGGTTAAAGCCGTCAATGTTTCCTTATAAAACGCGCTCCCTACTTTTAGCCTTCAGTAGCAGTTATATATAGTATCCTGCTTTTGTTTCATAAATGTTTAATGTTGCACAGTAAAGGACTTACAGAAAAATGTTTTCATTAAACCCATTTTTGAAACATTTCTTTAAAGATACCAGATCACATTTATTATGTCCATAGCACACTGACGTCGGGCCAAAAAATCGCTTTTCTCCAAATTAGATATCATTTTAAATGAAACTAGAGGAGATTACATGTACGGAGATTAAATTTACTTAAATAACAGTCACAAACTAAGTTTAGTATTAAGTATTTCAATTATGTACTGTATTTAATTTTAATGTTTTTGCAATACGGTAGAAGATAAAAGAAATTTCATTTTAATAGAATGTGTATATCGTAAAGTTAAAAGTATATAATTTCAAAGAAATTAGAAGAGATAACAAGAGAGAATAAACATTTCTCAAATTTAAAAATTCTATATTTAGCTGTTCTTTGTTCGTTGTTAAGTGCATTCATTTCTATTATCTTCCACTATTATGTTATCTGTCTACAACACACACAACCGCTTCCGCTGCGGGCAGCCACCGACACAGAACCTGACCCTGCAATGCCACGCTGAGAACCTATTGACTGATCACGCGTACCAACGTAACGCTGCAGTTGTGAAAGATGGTGTTACGTTTCGGTAAACTAACAAAAGAATCACATTACAGAATATGTATTACGCTGTGGGACCAAATTGTTTAACATGTTTCGTGCCAAGCCATTTTTGCCTGACTTGTCGTTTAGGCCATTTGATATTTTGACTGAATGCACCATTAAATGTAATTATTAATTATTGTATATATAACAATTAAATAAACTTATGTGTTTTGCTCTATACTGCATCTTGTATAATGCTTCATTTTTTAGGTAGAAATATAGTTTACAAAATTATATTTGTAATAAAATATATGTTTTCAGCGCATTAAATAAATATAACTGCGTGTACCACCGGTGGAACCTTTCTAAATATTTCTTATAACTCTTTTACTAAAACCCTTTCATTTCAATTCCTTAAGGATGCAATTCGATGCAATTCGATGCAACGTCGAAGTGACAGGCACTCCTAAACTCTCTCGCGATCTTTTTCGATCAGTTCTTGAACATCCAGTAACTATGCGACTGCAAGTCACAAATTGCATTCTCTTATATATGCACTTTCACTAACTGAAGTCTAACATACCGCCTACACAATGAGACTTGCCTCGAGGCATGCCTTGTCACTAGCGGTGAAATCGAGACTAGCATGAAACCATTTAGAATCAGTTTAAACCTCTGTTACATAAATACTACCGATGCGGTGAAATTTGCCTCGTTGTACAACCAAAATAAAGAAGTATACGTAGGATCCTACTAGTGAGTAGGGCAAGACCGACACATAATTTTAGATGCCCCAAAATATGAGAAAATGAAAAACTACTTTTCTACATCCGCTCCGAATAAGAATCCATGCTTAACGCTAAAACTATCGTTTATTAAAGCGTACTTATTTGCAAAACTTGAGAATTATACACAAAAGCTACGAAATGTATTTAATGATTTTTACGTAAACTCATAGTAAAGTTTCGAAAATATATCGCAGTAACTTTATCGAGATTTTATGAAAACAAACGAATTAGTCATTTTGACCATTTTGAGAGATTCAATGTTAAGGCCAAACGGATCCAGGTTATATATCTATTATTGCATACATTCAGATAGTATGTTGAGGGTTAAAATTCCGTCTAGGCTTGCTTGTGAGGACCTTCTGTAAGGGACCACTAAAAATTAACCCCTGAGAAGCGGTCGCTTAACTGCTTTCGCAGCACCGATTACGGAAAATTGTGTTTATTCCTATTTTCTGACCTCATTGAATACCTCGAGGCAAGTTCATACTGTAGGAACTACTTCCTAGGTTCATACCATAGATAATTAGTAAACAAAGTAGCATTAAAAAAAGAAGGCAATGAAATTACCTGCAGTTCCACTTAACACGTATTATTGGTAATAAGTACATTACATTCCCTGAATTAATTCTCAAATGGGCAACCTTTTGTCATGACGAAAGTAGTCGATCCTGAGTGGAATCAATGGATCCACGCTGATATATTCTTTAAAAATAGTATACCAACCAGAGTTATATATTATTATACTTTCAAAAGATGGTTAGACAGTAACACAAATACAAAATACTGAAAAAATTAGCTTTTACTTTCACAAAACATGACTCAGGGTCAGCGGTTCGGGAGTTAACCCTTTATACTCGAATTTAATATGATCATGAATTACCGCCAACTCGGAATTTATTTTTTTATTCAATCAAAACAATACTTTACCAATACGTTATTAACATACTTAGCTGTAACATTTCATGAGTATAATTAAAAAAAATGAAAATTCCACAAAATATTTATTTATACAGATACAAATTTTTATAAAATACATCCCAGTAGAGCAATCCAAAAATATAATGTTCATACATTTATATTTACATATATGTACACAAAATCATACTTTATAATCTTATAATCTTGTAAAATGTATGACGTCGCATACGCTGAGACATACGAGTGCAAAGGGTTAATAGACAAATGTTGATATAATTACCAATTCTTTGGTTAAATACTTGTTGAGAATTGTTCAAAGGAATTAAAATAGTATCAGCTACCTTTAAATTTAGTTGCAAGTAAATTTATTATACACCTCTACACAGTACTGTAACGTACGATAAAAAATCTGTTCGTGCATTCTGCATATGAAGCTTAAAAAGCAGTGGCATAAAAACATACAGCTTTGTATTGATATAGAGGATTGAATTGGTATAATAGTTATAGGAATTTTTGAAAATTGAGCTAACAGAGAAAAATGTCGCGATTTATAAACCTAGACGGTTTTTATTACTCTTGCAATTCTTTTAAACGCTTGTGAACTAGCTCGTAAATAGACGTAAATTATTTTCATCGTATTTCGACTGTCGTTCATCAATAAGAGCGCGATGCTAGTTTCTCGTATATACTTTAATTTAGTAGCGACGTTATTTATATCGTACCTAAATCGTTGTCAAGGAATGGGAATTTTTACAGTGATCATTTCTTCGACGATGATTCGACTAATCCACCTTTATTGTTGGACGAATAAATTTTTATTCAAATAATTTATTTTAATCGCTATTTATACAGGGTGTCCTAGGTTTAAATGTTCAAACTTTGTTAGTGTATTCTATGACACAAAATAAGACAAAAATGTTATGTAAACATAGGTCATACAGAGCTTTCTTAAGAAGTTAGAATAGAATAACAAAAATTCAATGTAGTAGCACGGAAGGAATTCCGCAAATATCTCGGAAACAAAGGCCGAGCGACGGTTATATGTATAGGAAAAAGTTGTTCAGAATACTCTCTTCTATAACATATTTCAGAATCATTAAAATCGGAGTTGAGGCCCCTATAGCAAATAATTACCTACTTCTTAGTGTTAAAACGTGTCCGCTTGAATCTATTCACACGCTAGCCCTCGTTACGATCCTCACAAGCTATTATTGGCGAAAATTCGTTTCAATGTTTGGTGAACTCAGATAGTAAACATAACTTACATAAACATATTGAAAAACACAATACTCTTGATTTATCGAAGTCAATGCTCGCAGTAACAACAAGCTGGTTACTATTCCTATTCTGAACTTTTGTTACAACTTCTTAATAAAGCTCTATATGACCTATGTTTACATAACATTTTTTTCTTACTTTGTGCTATGGAATACACTGACAAAATTTGAACATTAAAACCTGGGACACCCTATATATAATACATATATTTATGTACAGTGACTCACAAAATTGATCGAATAATTAAGCTATTAATTATGAATAATTAAGCTGAAACTTTAATATTCAATTATTTTTCTCACAAACATTTCTTCTTTTGCATTCTAAACTTTTCAGTAACTCGTTACAATTTATAACCTGCAACTATATCCCGGGTCTATAAAAAATATAAAAAATTAAAGTATTCGATTAATTTCGTAGGCATACAGCAACCCACGAAATTGATCGAATGGTTAAGTTATGTTTTCTATTAAACTACAATCTTGCTATTTAGATGTGTCTCTAATAAATAGTCTCCTCCATACCTTTTAAACTTTCCGATTCAGAATTTATAACTAGAAACTCCATCGCGATTAATAAAAAAATATAGCGAAGGAAAGTATTTGATGAATTTAGTGAATCATTGTAATTATTAACAAGTAAATGTACATATCAAAGGACTCTGATATTTTGCTTTTCAAGAAAGCATGCAGTAACAGTTACCAATTTCTTAATCAATTCTGATCTCGATAGTCTTTATCACTTTTAATAACAGCTAATTGTTTTAATCGGTATCTATTCATGAACAATCAATTTTACCCGTCATTTCTTTCCTCGTTCAGAATAATTTTCACCGAATACCGTCCGACTTCAACGTAACACAGCCTTCTTTTGCAAAAATTTCTTAAACTTCCACTTTCGACCGAATAAGTAACAACGAATCGTTATTCGATGTAATTAACGAGGCTCGTCGAGCAAACTCGAACAGCGACTTCCTCGTGAACGAGTAATAGATGCGGCCTTGAAAAATTTCACTATTGTTACCCAAAGGAAACAATGGCAATGGAAATCGCACGCCGAACGAATCAGAACGGTAACTGCTGAGAATTTCGATTCGGACTGAGTTCATCGTGATTCGTTACGCTGCTCCAGCGTAAAAACGTTGGTTTCTCGTTTGGAAAACGCTCGAAAGAACATTGGGCCGAAAATGCTTATTAACCGGCCGGAGGTCTGAGTACTCCGCCAGAAGCTATGCGATTATTCACATTCAGCATACTCGACCAACATAATTAACGACTGAACTTTTAATTTCGTTCGTGAGTCACGAGTCGAATGGCATTTTAGGAGAAGGTAGTTTTTTAATTAATCCTCTTAGAATATGGTAAAGCTCAACAAGATTTTTCTTTATCGATGTTTGTCACAGTGAGATGAAATACAAAATCGTGGACTGTCGAATACTGTCTGTCTTAACGTCCTCAAAAACACCAATTATTTCATCAGAAAGAGCTTTTTGCGAAACTTAGTGGAAGTGGTGGCACTCTAGAAAATCTTCGAAGAGAGACTGGACCTTCGAGCGGACAAAGGACTCGATGTCGCGCTCGGATATTTCGATATTCGAGTCCCAGGTAGGAGGGACAATAGAACATGTGTTCCTCGGCTGTAGAAAAATGCTCACGAATGTAATAAAACTTCCCTTCGAAGGTTTTCAGGATCTCGCCACATGTTTGTAATTAGTTAGATATTAAAGTATTTATTTTTGGTACCGTTAATTATTAAATATAGGACAGTTAATATGACAATAGTCAGTGAAAGACAACTTTCTAAATGTAGAACAGTTTAATATAACAATTGTTATTGAAACACAAATTATTAACTGTAAAACTGATTAACGAAAGAAATAAGTACGGTTTTGTTTAAGGTTCAAGAATCCGAGTAAGAATAGGTTTAGAACCGTATGATACTATGATACACAACTAGAATTTGACAGATGTTTACTAGATAACGACTCTTGAGACATTGAGCCGTTATTAAAAATTAAAGTTGAACAGCGACGCTGATTGCTGAGGAAAACCGAAAACAATAGATGGCTAAGTGTATGTAATGTAGACCCACCATAATTTTCATTTCTTAACACTACACATTAATCAGACTAATTAGACAACGCAAAAGATTATCACCAAAATAGAACCGGATGCAGGTCGAAGTTCTGCATTTCTTCTGTCGGTAAATTTTGCCGTTCGTTACGGGTGTTTCAAAATCGTCTCCTCTTGTATTCTTGCTGACTTTGTCGCGTTGCGAAGCTCCTTTGATCGAAATGATGGCCAGGAACAGTCATTAGGAGAAATTTATGATCTCAGATTATGATTTATGTTCTCAGATAGTTAAACGACAAGCACCGTTCCTCAGCACCGAGCCATCAGCCATTATTGCACTCCGCAATAATATAGTGCAAATAAAGAGACTTTTAGGTGACTCCCTGGGGTCTAGGACTTTACAAGGTACAACCCCAAATCACCCCTTGCGTGGGCTATACCTTCTCTCTCCAAGAATAACCGGCGAATCATCTTGTTCTTGGAGCGGTGTCCGCCCGGCCAAGGGCATGCATATGTTGATAGCGCTTGGCAGGCGGAAAAGCACTAATACTCTATCATTCAAATCAACCGTATCGTTTTTCGTTTTGCAATAGCCGCGATATAACACAGAAACATTTCATATAAAGTTACTTCCAATATACAGTGCGCGACACTTGATTAAACGCAGTGACATTTTCATTGTATCTTTGTTTAATGATGTTGAAATTAATGTGGTTTATTTTTTTAATATGATAGATCATATTTGATGAAAATTTACGCCTTTACTTTCTGGAATTATTTATTCAGTACAAAAATATTCGCTTTTTTAAGAAAAAATGAGATTACTCCTGCGACATTTGAATAAACGCACTATAATTAAAACGTAAAAATACGATGTTACCGCAATAACTAAACTTTATTAATATTTTGTATGTCCGCCATTGTTATTTATGATTTGGAATATGCGATTAGGTAATGATTTATACAATGTTCCTATATAGTTAATTGGTATACTCTTCCATTCCTTTTCAATAGCGCTTAGAAGTTCTTCTTGAGAAGAGAATTGTCTATTATTCACATATACCTTTCTTGATAAGTATCCCCAGACATTTTCAATTATATTTATGTCGGGTGATAATGCTGGCCATTGTAAACAATTTATTTCCTGCTCTTCAAACCAATTTTTAATTAACTTCGCGGTGTGTATTGCAGCGTTATCCTGCTGGAAAGTCCATTCATTGTCCTTCATAACATCAAAAATCCTAATTTTTGCTGTTTTCAATATTTCCAGGTATTTTTTTGAATCTTGTCGCCCTTTCATAACTTTCAAATCGACGACGCCTTTAAAGCTCATGGCTCCCCAAATCATGACGAAGCCTTCTCTATGTTGTCTATGTGAAAAAATTCTTTCTTCTTTTCTTACATCATGATAATAATATGAGTACCCATCTGGGCCGTCTAAGTTAAACTTCTTTTCGTCAGAAAAGATTACTTTTTGCCACTGTGTTATCCAATTCATGTGCTTCCTAGCAAACTCGAGTCCATCCTTCTTATGGTGGTCTTTCAAAAACGTTTTTTTTTCGAACACTTTCTTTTTATGGTAGGTACCTTTTTTAAATATCTCTGTACAGTTCGTACACTAGCTGAAACATTAGCTTTTTCGGCAATTTACTTTGCACTATAAGTTGAATTTGATGCGATACCCAAAATCGACCTTTTTTCTCTTGGCGATAAGGCTTCTTTAGTTCTGCCTTTGTATAATTTCCCGTAGTTTTCATTACTTTTCAAGTATGAACATACCACGAATTCACTTCTGCTTAATTTTCTTGCAATTTCTCTATTGGAATACCCTTCTTCTTTTAACACTTGGATTTTTCCAATTTCTGTACAGCTTAACTGTTTTGCACGACCCATTATTGCGTTTTTTTCACAAATTTTTAACTTCTTACTACAATATAACGTTGTATCTAATATGTCGATTACTAAGTAAACAGATTAAAACAAAAGAAACTCACAGAACAGTACAAACATAATGCAGAAAGGAACTGCGTTTATTCAAATGTCGCAGGAGTAATCCCATTTTTTCTTAAAAAAACGAATATATTTACACTGAATAAATAATTCCAGAAAGTAAAGGAATAAACTTTCTTCAAATATGACCTATTATATTAAAAAAATAAACCAGATTAATTTCAACATCATTAAACAAAGATACAATGAAAATGTCACTGCGTTTAATCAAGTGTCGCGCACTGTATCCAAAATAAAGATCATCACGTGTTTCTCTAGTCACTACACTGGCATTATTATTATACAGTCCACTTACCTATAACTAGTTAATTCGGCGTGCGACATACGAGTTTAACTACCTAGATACTGACGGTGGAAAACTCGTACACGACGGACTTTGTATAGAAATATAGCTTATACTTCTGTTGTTTTTATTCTAGAAGATTTTTGAAAGCTTCCGAAAGTAATGTACATCTATTACAAGATAGGCAATTGAACGACACAGGATCAAAGTGAGATAACATGCGATCCAAGTGGTCGATGCTATCATCTTGATCAATGATGAGAATACGTGTGTTCTATTTTTTTAATTGCATTAAGCAAGATGAGCTTGTTGAGAGTGTAAGCTATAACGTCAATTTTCTTACAAATGCACAGTAGAAACTATTACGCTGTCTGAAAAGTTCGTGGGTCTGTCCTTTTAAGTGAGTTCTGGATTTCTTTGGGAGTGATTCAATGCTACGCAACAAAGAACTCAAAATGAGAGCTCTATACAGAAAGTGAACTCTTTCGTAGAGTTAGTATTGATCTTTCGATATAGCTGATTGAATTGCCGAGAGTTTTAACTTTTCCTTATCCATGAGTTGTTCGAAACATACATGCTAACTTTTTTGTATTAAACTGCATATGTTATGTAAATTATTCCAGTTACGGATCTGAAGTTTGATTACGTCGAGTTGGTTAACTCTAGGAAAATCAGTTTCTAACAATGTATACAGTAGAACCTCCGTCATCCGAACACCTATTATCCGAATATTGTAACCAGGAATTTTATTATCAGAACATAGTTTCATCTAATAATAGCATTTTGATCAAATATAGGATACCTAGATACTTAAACAAACTGTTAGCCTTTTTAATATCTGTTTAAATAAATAAAGTTTAGCATAGGAAAATGTGATTGTTCTATTATCCGAAAATTCTATTATCGAAACATGTTTGTGTCCTTATTAGCTCTGATAATCGAGGTTCTACTGTATATATCGCTTTTATGCCCTAAGAATAATGATAAACAATTATTATATGATTCATCTGTGATTATTTTAAGCGACAGTGACACTGTACAAACCATGGTAACCGAGTGCATACCAGTCTCCTTGGTCAGCTTGATTGTGGTCATTTTGTACCTAGGCTGGCAAATATAGTCACTACGCAGTGTGGAACCGATTTTGGACCGTTGACGAATAAGCGATTTTACAATCCTCATCCTTACACTCCCGCTTTTTATAATTCAAATTTCCCTCACTGTTCCTTAAATATTTTTCCATCTTCTCTGATTCTGGACCGACAACATTCTACAGTACAATTAAAACCGTCAACGAAAACACATCACAAAACATTATCGAGATGCATTTCAACTAGAGTTAACCGATTAAATTCGAGAACACAAAATCGTATTCTGTTTAGCCGAAATATAGTTGCTGGTTATAAATTATAACTAAAATACGGATTGTTATGCGAATTCAAATTTTTATAAGGATTAGTAATGGAATAGAGTTTAGATAGATATTTATTTTACGCCGCAAAAATTTATAACTTATAATTTATCTTATATATTTTATATACTTTTGCACATTATGTTCATTCAGTAATTTTGTCAGTCTGCAGTTTAATTCTACCAGCTAACTCAGAAGTTTATAAGATACAAAGAAAATTATTCATAAAGAAGATGATTAAATATAAAAATTGCATTTGCGCTTGATAAAAAATGTAACTCAACCATTCGATCAATTTTGTGAGTCACTGTATATTCTTTTGAAGTTAAAAAATTGTAAAATTTTCACTTAAATTAGTCAAAATTGATTTTATGGAAAGTGTGGCGGTATTCCAAGACTATAGAAAATATTTTGATGCTATCCTTTGTATATATTTTTCCACATCAATGAAAATGTGATTGTAGTTTTAACCAACAGGGAAAACAATGTGTAAAAGCAACCATAGTTCCTAAGCGATCGTATTTCGTTTATACGCGCAGCAAGCTGCTTCCGTTATGTTTCCAGGATCACAAACGCCCTAACGTTTCAAACGATCCTTCCTATTTTTCTATAAACACAAACCACGGCAAGTGATGTATTCGTAACTTGTCCGTTTGCGATTACTAACGAGCACTACGAAAATATCGCGTAACTTGAGTTAGCTCCCTATTCTCTGCTCCTCTCATTATATTACTTCCATGAAAGATCCGAACTGTGCAGAACTGAGAAATGAATATATTCTTGTACGTGTGTTAAACATTTATACGAGTATTATACGAGCAATGATTTTGACATTACCGTTACGTAACCTCTGCCTGACAAACCTTTTCTATTCTGTCAGAGCAAAGCTAGGTAAATGTGCCACAATTAGCCTAATGCCTTAGTATTATATGATTGTTAGGATATATACGAGGTGTGTTCAAAAAATACCCGGAATTTTTTTATTTGGCGGGCTTGGAGAGTCCGATTGTCAAAATTTTTTTTTATTATGTTGGTACACATGCCCCTAAAGTATAATAAAATTCATAGCTATGTTCATGGTTTACTTTGTCTGTGGCAGTTACTAAAGTTCGACGTGTTTTTATGAGCTCGGCGATTTTCCTTTGTCAATAGAAATGGATCAAAGAATTTGTATTAAATTTTGCGTAAAAAATGAAATAAAATGTAACAAAGTGTGTGAAATGTTATAAAAGGCCTATGGTAAGTCTGCTATGAAAAAAACAAGTGTTTACGAATGGTATAAGCGGTTCCAAGATGGCCGTGAAGACGTTGAAGACGATGAACGCTCGGGACGCCCCAGCACATCAACAACCGTTGAAAACGTAGAAAAAGTGAAAGAAATGGTTATGAACGATCGCCGAATCACAATCAGAGAAGTCGCTGATGATGTTGGCATATCAATTGGCTCATGCCATGAAATTTTTTCGGGTGTTTTGGGTATGAAACGTGTAGCTGCAAAATTTGTTCCAAAATTGTTGAATTTCCAACAAAAACAGCGGCGAATGGAAGTTGCTCAGGAGTCATTAAATGATGCCAACAATGATACAGAACTACTGAAACGTGTTATAACAGATGACGAAACATGGGTTTACGGATATAACGTCGAAACTAAGGCTCAATCGTCCCAGTGGAGGCATTCTGGATCGCCAAGACCGAAAAAGGCTCGATAAGTGCGTTCGAACGTCAAGGTTATGCTTACTGTGTTCTTTGATTTTAATAGCATTGTGCATCATGAATTCTTGCCACAAGGTCAAAAAATCAATAAGGAGTACTACCTACAAGTTCAACGCCGTTTGCGTGAAGCAATCCGAAAAAAACGCCCGGATTTGTGGAAAAGCAATTCATGGCTTTTGCATCACGATAATGCACCTGCTCACACTTCATTGCTTGTTCGAGAATTTTTGGCCAAAAACAGTACTGTAGTGATGCCCCAGGCCCCATATTCGCCAGACATGGCTCCGTGCGACTTTTTCCTATTTCCAAAAATAAAGAAAACCTTAAAGGGCCGTCGTTTCACAAGCATAGATGACATTAAAAGCGCATCGCTGAAAGAACTAAAGGCTATCCCAAAGATCGAGTTCGAGAAGTGTTTCAAGGATTGGCAGAAGCGCTGACACAAGTGCATAATATCTGATGGGGACTACTTTGAAGGAGACAACATTAATGTAGACGAATAAATAAATATTTCTTTCAAAAAACGAAAATTCCGGGTATTTTTTGAACACACCGCGTACAGTTACTCGTGAAAGCATTCTAACGCCCGCTACAGAAATTTTAAGGAATGTATTGTACAGGGTGTCCCAGGTTTTAATGTTCAAACTTTGTCAGTGTATTCCATGGCACAAAGTAAGAAAAAAATGTTATGTAAACGTAGGTCATATAGAGCTTTATTAAGAAGTTATAACAAAAATTCAGAATAGGAATAGTTTACCAACTTGTTACTGCGAGCATTGGCTTCGATAGATCAAGAGTATTGTGTTTATCAATGTGTTTATGTAAGCTATGTTTACTATCTGAGGTCACCAAACATTGAAACGAATATTCGCCAATAATAGTTTGCGAGGATCGCAACGAGGGCTGGCGTGTGAATAGATTCAAGGGGACACGTTTAAACACTAAGGGTAATTATTTACTTTAGGGGCCTCAACTCTGATTTCAATGATTCTAAAATATGTTATAGAGGAGAGTATTCTGAACAACTTTTTCCTATACATATAACCGTCGCTCGGCCTTAGTTTCCGAGATATTTGCGAAATTCCTTCCGTGCTACTACATGGCATTTTTGTTATAACTTAGTAATAATGCTCTATATTACCTATGTTTACATAATATTTTTTTCTTAATTTGTGCCATAGAATACACTAACAAAGTTTGAATATTAAAATCTGGGACACCCTGTACATGCGTTACACTTAACTTTTTAAGTTAATATTTTAACATTACAGTAAGATACAAATACCAAGATTATGTACGTAAAATTTAAAATCAATTCAATAATATTTACAGAAATTAGAGAACATTCATTGCAAGCATGTACCGAAAGAGATTCGCAAACTATTCGAAAACATGCATTATTTCCTGTTGCTTATATATTTTACTTTATAGCATCTCTATTTTACCTCGTTTACTGTGCAAATTCGATCTGAATACCGCAAATCTCTAAGATGTCGAATGCTTTAGTGAATCTCTTCTTGCAGGTATCGGTAATGGATATTTTCTTACTTCTACAAATATTATTCAATTCTCTACCGAAGAATTTTTTTTATTGATGCGTGTTCAGGTTCTGAAGCATATGCTACAGCGCGTACACATTTTCTTATTTTTATTTCACGATCGCACAACTCACTCTTCAAAACCAGACTGGTGTTTTGGTCACCTTCAGTTTCTTCGCGACTCTTTGAACATTTCCTGATTGGCCAGTTCCATATTTCCGGTATTAACACGTTGAATGCCTCGGGGGTCACCGGTGACCGGCACTCAACCTTGCAGTGGCGCCATGGGGGTCACCGGCGCGCTCAGATTGATAGAAACACATAGTTTAGAAAAATGTCAATACCTATCAATTTTTCATTATTACCATCGTTAATGTAATGGTGTGAAGAAATTAATACAGTAAAAAATATCTAAAAGTAGTTACACTTATTTGTTGTAGGTAATATTTCGACAGTATATGTAACGTACAATAGAAAATTCATCGTGGCGTCACGGGCAAACCCTGTAAAATTGGCTTGGCATTCAACGTGTTAACCAATCAGGGCTGTTCAGTTACCTAATCGTCGCCTCTTCCTTGTGCCCTAAGCGCGTTACTTTTCGGAAGGACGAAGCGATTAGGTGAGGGAGTGCTATGTTGCATCGGTTTGGCAATGCAGCGGAATTTCCTAAGGAGGCTGTTATGCCGAGACTCGCGGTCTTCAGCCGCTAGGTCTTGTACCCCGTTTCTTACGGAAATCCTTGGTTTCTGACACCCGCAATTCGCTATTAACACTTTGCCGGCCGCTGTCACGTATCCGTGACTGTTCTTTGCCAACGGTGATACTGCACTTCGATGTTTGTATAGATACACTGAGGAGCATAACTATAGCACCACCCCCATTTTGAGTGTTTTGGACTTGTGAGTGGGAATGCAAAAATATCAAACATATGAGGTGAAAGGGTATGGTAAATAATAAGTTTAGCGTAAATATCTGTTACAATTAATATTGGCGAAATTTGCGAAAAGAACCGCGGTTCTTTTCAAAAAGGAATTTCGGTGATGGTAGTGAGATGGTTTGGGGGGCATTTTGCATAAATGGCATGTTTAAACTGAGTTTTCCACCAAAACAGATAGGACAGTACAGAATACATCAGCATATTACAAAATAATTTATTGCCGTTTATTAATAAAAATAATACTGTGAAATGGACGTTCCAACAAGATAACGCGGCCATACACACCAGTCGCAGAACGATGGCATGGCTTCAGACAAACGGGATTAATGTTCTCAAATGGCCAGCGAGTTCTCCTGATCAAAATCTAATGGAAAACATTTGGAGCATAATTGTAAGGAAGGCTTATATAAAAAATCGACAATTTCAAAACGTCGTCAGCAATGAAATCCGCGAAGAAACTTTTTAAAAACTGACAGAGAGTATGTCAAATCGCATTTTCCAGGTTATAACAGAAAGAGGTTGACCTACAAATTATTAATTGTATCTTTTATCAATTGTTCTTTTCTGTTTGTAATTTATAATTGTATCTTTAATGATATGGTACTATAGTTGTTCAACGATACAAAAATCAGTTTACATGTATATATCGTTTGTATCGACAGAAAATTACAATAAAACTTCTCTGATGATTACTGTTTATCATATCCTTTCATCTCATATAATCGACTTTTTTGCATTCCTATTCAAAAGTCCGAAATACTCAAAAAGGGGGGGGGGTGGTGCTATAGTTATGCTCCTCAGTGTATATACACCATTGCAGAGTAATATTTAACGAACAGGGAATAGTGGTTTCAACTGTTTTCCCTTCCCAGTTTACCAGATTATAACTACTTATGTTACGAACAATTGCGTAAATATCACATTTTGTGAGTAGTAGAACCTGCGTGAATCATGCCGGCGGCAGCGTAGCGGCGATTCGATAAATGTGCAGCCGACAAAGTGTTAACATAATTTATCGAATCACGCAGGTTCTATTGCTCATCAACGGTGATATTTATGCAATCGTTCGTAACATAAGTAGTTGCAATATAATTATTATCAAAGAAGGCGTTAAGATAACTGTTACACCATTTTTATTGCATAGTCTTATATTTTTAAATTATACAAAGATCGAAATAAAGCATCGTCGCTGGCGAAAAGAAGTCACGCGTACGTGACAGCGGCCGGCAAAATGTTAATATAATCCCTAAACAGCTATTCGAAGAAACATGCAACCTCAAAAATAGCTTTCCTGCCACGCTACCCATAAACCACGCTAGTCGTGTGCACGTCGAACGTTGCTATTGTATATATACGGCCAGCCGCTACATCTACAAATTTTATATACATAATCGTAATACTGCTACCTTACTGTGATTATAATATTATCTTGAAAAAATTAGTGTAACGTATATGCTCATTTTATGAAATTTTAACAGCCAGCGTTCGAATACTTTCCTGAGCCATTGTATGCTACAGAGTATTACGTTATTCAGGGAGGATTAAGTTGATTTGAGAAATGATTGGCAAATTGTAGAAACATTTTTTAAATTATCGCACAGCTTGTTATTATAAAAAACTGACAATAAACAATTGAAACTATGAATTTCAATTAGGATCCACTTTTTCACACTACATGAATCATTAATTACAACAGTTTCCAATTTTCAAAGACTAATTCAAAAAGATTTTAAATAGTACGGAATGTGTACACATAGTATTTGCGGAAGAATCGCAAGAATTAACCCTTTGAGTGCTATGGGTGTATATATGCGTTCGACAAAAGTTGCTCGTAGGGACTATGGACGCATATATGCGCTTGTCAATTTTTGTTTTCTCCGTCAACCGTTTGAGAGTGCTGTGGGCGCATATATACGTCTGACAACAGTTAATGGTAAGGACCATGAACTAATAAACGTATTTATCAATTTCTTCGATCTTTTGTTTATTGCAACGCGATTGTCGGGGTAAGTACAAATAACATCGCAACCGCCGTCCACGCAGAGCACTTAGGTCGAGAGTATTCAGTACTCAAAGGGTTAAACGGAAATTAAAGAAAATAATCAAAAGAAATCTTTTTAGCAAATTGGAAGCTTTTCATGGTTTCAATTACTTATCAAAATGAAGTTACCTTTCTATTAGATACCTCTTATCTTAAATAATCGATATCTGGATGCAGCTAAATAATCGATTTACTCACCAAAGTATTTTTCCATGGTTTAAGTCGACGGGCGGCCACGTGACGCACTGAGGACTCGTCATAAATTATGTAATCACAGCGGCGACATTCGGGAAACGTACGCGTTCCCTCTGGCGTTGCATTAACGTGCCAGAGATTCATATTCATGCTGCACAGCTTCGACGACGCACATGTTAATAACGCAGATGCGACGTGCATGCGAAGGTTCAAGTCAAATTTAAGTCAAAAAATCGTCATTTCAACGTTCGAATCTGTCTTTCATCTGTCCATGTCCGATTTAACTTTCATTAAAGTAACGTAAACAGGCCTGTTTATTGGTGCTGGTAAATAATTCGCAAAATAATACAATAGAACCTCCTTTAAAGCAAATTTATTATTAAACAACTTTATGCAAACTAGCACAAATTTTAGATGAAGTTTGATCACAATAATACAGTACGAAATTAATACAGTACGCGTACATGGTGTACTATAATTTTGATAAGTCTAAAATACTAAGAATTTCGTGAAATTGATGCAATTGTACAATATTGGTCTTCTCACATTTTATACTCTAACTATCCCATTTAGGAATCACGTGTTCGCAGCGTATAGTTATTTAAAGTGTTTTCATTAAAGCTCTCCCTAATAGTTTTTGAACTGTCTGTCATTTATCAACATTTATTCAAAACTTCTGATTTTTAATAAACGGCAACTGCATAATGAACGACCAATAAACCGATTTTTCACTGAACCAGCGTAAACAAAGAATTTATTTTTCGTAATATTTCTGAAATGTTTGTAAATTTATTGGCAGCAACGTAGTGTTCACAACTGTTTGTTAGCGAATACACGGTTTAATAAACCTCTTTCAAAGTAACAACTTCGCGGAAAAAAAATCGCGGATACGGCTCGTTTCACGTATACTTCCGTCGTCGCTGTTAATTAATCGATCGTTACACGGGTTACTTACACAAATCAGTGTACATTATACCCGTCCCAACATTTAATATGCAATTTCCAGGGACGTTGCGCCGACAGATCGCTTAAAACGCAATTTCGTCGGCAGTCGGGGCGTAAATATTCATGTAATTTTGATGCACTCCGTTTAATGGGCCACGATTAAAAATCATTTAACGACACAGACTTTCAGACCGCGCGATTATGCGAGCGAAGACCAGCGACTCCGTTGACCATTCGTACCGGAAATAAATACCACCGAAACACCGGATAGGCGGATCGTAATTGCTTTCGCTTCTACTTCAAGTCGACTACCGACAACAGGCTGAAGAAACACCCGAGAGGGCGGGACGAGGGGTTGGTGGAGAGCAAGAAGCTACTTTCAACTTGGCTTCCAACTTGGCTACATTCACAAATGTTGTAAACGGTCGTTATTGTAAACGGAATTTCAGAAGCGAGTTCAAACCGCGCAAGAAATGTTGAGGAGAAAGAAACGGGCGCAACAGGAAAGCAGAAATATCAAAAGAAGTCGTAATAATAAGAAGTCATTAAGAAGTAATTGAGCAGTAACTAACTTATTAACGATTAATCGACGAAACGTTTCACTGTTATGTACACTTAATCACAAATGCCTGAATGCAGTAATGAAACTTTAATTATTAAAGGGAAAGAAAAAGTTTTGTACATATCATACTATTATATTTTTGATTCTTTTCGAACTTTCAATTAATCGGTATAATCTACAATTAGCGATTGTATTCCAATTGAACGAAAAGTTTAACAGAGAAAAACATTTGATTAATTTCATGAGTCAGTGAAAATATTAAAATACACTTCTACAGTTTGAAATTTGAAATGGGGAGAGAAGCATGCGAAATATTTGCGATAAATATTTTAAAAACTGCTAATTACGCGTGATTCACATATTCACTGCGTTTTGCGCTCTTAACGTGACCTCCGCCAAGTGTTATTCGTGCGTCAGGTGTAAAAATTCCAATTTTCAATTAAGGACATCATTTTAACCTTTATCGTATATTTATGTATGATAAAAAGCATAAAATTTAAGATAAAGGTGGTGTTCGAATAATTCTATATCTTTCCAAGAACAGTATTTCAAATACTTATGCTTTTACTCAGCTTCGATTTGGTATTATTACTTTTAATATCGTAAGAGCGAGTATAGGGAGTTGACAATGTTACATGCTGCTAACGAAATGACCAAGTGTAATGAAACCGTCAGAATAAAGAGAACGTCATTGCAGACTATATAAGCTGGTTATAAATATATTTATAAATAAATTACTAAGCCAGGCTTTTCTTCCATTCAACGTTCTCTGTCGTGATACGCGTTCTTAAAATATTAGTATCTAAAACGGTTTATCATTTTTGACTTCCGATCAGGCGAAGGAATATGTGAATACGTCGCAAAACTGCAAACTAGCGAGGCTCAAAAAGTTCCAACGTAATACTGTCAACAGAAAACAGAAAAGGGAACGAACGAAAAAAATCGCGCTCGAGGGACCAGGCAGATAGCTGAAAAATTTACTTAATGAACTACGGCGCTGTTGCGATGACAATGAACTTTGCGAAACAACACACGCAGACGAGCACGCGTGTACACACAGTGTTTGCCCCCGGCGGGAACGTGGATACGACTGGGTGCCACCACGAAAATTATGTTTGCATAATTTTCAATTTTCCCGGTGCCCTCCGGCGCAACAGGGGAGGAGGCAACGGCACACGCCGTACGAAGATTCGCGTGATTACGAAAAACTAACGACCGCCGTTTGTGTTCAGCGCGATCGATGTGCGGGGCAGATCGGTCAGACCACCGAAAACCGACGTAGCCGGCTTTGAAATGCGTTATCTTCTCCCTTTCCCACGTTACACCCCGTCAGCCAACGCTTTCCTATCGTACACACACATCTGGACACATTTTCCCGCACGAGCGAAGCCGAACATCGATTCACGTTCGCGAGATCGTGTTTAGCACGGTGTTCACCGTGAAACGTAGCGCCGTTTGTCAAGAATCCTTGTTCCACTCTTAGTCCGTGTCCCGTCAGAAAGAAATCTTATAAGGATAGTCCGAAGGTAAAACCTGAGGATAAACCAGGGAACAATTCACGAACGTCCAAATTTCTCACTGAAACGATGATCACGCGGCACGTGAATTTCCCCGTTTGAAACGTTCAGCGCAACCTCGATGAACCGATCGAGGAGAACGGCGAGTTGTCGGAAGTGTCTGCTGAAACTGAAACTACTTCGGACGACGTCTCTGCTACACGCATTAACACGTATAAGACAGAACTTGTATTACAAGTTTTCCGGACTCCGCACCGAATAACGTTAAATCCGTTTTGAAGGATCTTTGAAACGTTATAGGTAGAAACGTAGCGAGCCCCGGACACGTGAACACTCACGTCTAGCCGGATTCAGTTCGAGTGGCGTCACTCGTGCGCCCTCGATCCACCCTCGAGTACGGGCGGTGGGTACGAAGAGCGTCGCGTCGCGAATTGCACTGGCTCTCGCAGATTCTCCGTTTCCCGCAGAAGCTTCCAACACCTCCTCTTCCTCCTCCTCCTCCCTCGCTTGGCTTTGCTCGGCGGAGCTTTCTACCCCTCTTTCGGGAACCGCCGCCCCTCGCCCGGCCGCCTGCCACCCCCTCCGTTAGCGGCCGCTTTTAGCGCAAGCGCCTCCGCTTTTGTACGGACTCTCTGCCCTATCCTAATTCATATCCGCGTAAGTACGGTTACGTCCAGCCGGCAGGACAACGGAAAATTTCTCGTTTTACCACATCGTCTTGCGGTTTTTCACGGATTACGGAGTCACCCCCTCTCCCCTCGTCCATCGCTCGCCTTTTTTGCAAGGCACCAGCGTAAAACGGCCGCGCGACCCTCTGGCAACTGCAACGATTCATTGTCTTTCTTCTTTTATTCGTCTCTGTCTCCCTTCTACCACCCTTCCTCCCTCCCTTCCTCCGTCTCTTACGGTCCCACCCCTCGCATCTCCGTTCCAGCTCTCAGCATTTCTTCATGCACCGAATACTTGCGGTCCCTCTTGGAATTCTTTCCACCCCGAAGAAATTGAGACGTACCCCGGTAGCAGCCGTGATTTCAAGGATCTGTAATTGAACGCGAAACTTTACCTGTATTGTTTATCATCCGATCTACGTAGATTTAATTACTAGTTTTGTAATTTTTTTTTAATCACTGTACACATTGTGGATAGAAAAATTGGAAGTACTATAGCTTCGAAAAAATAAGCGAAGCAGTCCTTATGGTTCGTTTTATACTTGTACGTTGTTTAAACAACTACCATCCGCATTAATTGATTGCCGCTAGTAATAAATTAGCGAAGAAAAATTAATATAACTGGAAAGTTACTAAGCTATACCATCGATGGAATAACCACGGTGAAAGAAAACTGTATGTAGAATTTAAAATAATTTTAGAATGATGAAAAATTGCTGTTCACTGTTGGATTTCGACGTGGTCAGGGACAGTATTTTTAGTTTTAATGGAGAAACAAGTAAATGAAAACCTTTTAGATTTTAATGTTTAATAATAATAATAATATAGATTTAACTAATAATTACTATAATGTTTTCTTATCTTTTATCCTAATTTTATGCAATCTTTAATTTTACTTTCCTTTTGTCTTTCTTACTTACTTGATCTCTCAAAGCAATCATTCAGAACACACTCATTCTTGCCAACATACTTTCATACATCACATTCATACCAACCATTCACACTGATTGTTCCCAACATTCGCAAAAAGCGTAGAATGCGCACAACATGCAAGAATCTATTAAATATCTTAATCAAAGTATAAATTATTGTATTTAAAAAGGGAAACAAAATTTCTGCATACGTGTAGGTCCCATTACTCCAGTAGTACTTGCATAATTTTAAATTTACATAAAAACTCGCAGTCTATTAATAAGTATTAAAATTTAATAAAATTTATGAAGTATCTAACATACATTTGGCAATCCCTAGTCTCATTCATTGAAAGCAGGCATGAACAAGTAAGTAATATAAATCACCTGGAAATAATTTTTTTGGTTGAACTTCTTCAAATAAACATTACTTGTTAAGTAATTTAAACTTTTAGTCAAACCAGATAATATACAGCGTGAATAATCACGTTTAAAATATTCCATTTAATTTGGCGGTCCAACTTTGGGGAATACCCGCGACTTGGCTAGGCCTGCCATTCCCACTTCACCTATTATTTGCCAGCTCGAGTAAACCGTTTCCCTCTTTTGCTGCATGCGCGTGCGTTTACATGTCTCTTCGCCGCTCTGTCTCACTTCCGGCAGCCTCTGCCCGCTCTTTTACCCCGTGTGTTGCAGCTTCGCGTGTTTATTCCTAGTTCGTTCGCCTCTGTCGCTCCTCCGCTACACGTATCTCGCTCTCCCTTTTTAACCATCGCGCTTCTCACCCAGAACCTTTGTTTCATCCGGGAACGTCGAGCCCGGAGCTGATAAACCTGGCCAGAACTGGTCAGGGATCCTGCCGAATTGCACAAGTTTTAATTTCCTCCAGCGGCCCGACCCACATCGACACGATCGTAGACGAACTTATTGCGCCATGCGAGTTCCAGGTTATTGCCGTGCTCGAATACCCTCGGATATACGCTTTCTATTGCCTAGTTTCTTTGATCATTTTCAACCAGATCAACGGAACCATCAATCCTGAATTTAGCGAGCGATAGACCGTAAATTCTTATGCGTTTATGGGAAACGTAAGCGTGCAAGGTAGCTCAGAATGTGTGTAATGTGAAAAAATATCTAAAATATCCAAACCGTAAGTTCCTTGTACCATTCAGAGGATGATGCGAATTTTAATTTAGATTCTATTTCTTTATCTGTACTTGTGAAGATATGTGTTTGTATAAAAATTCGCAGTGCAATATAATTAGCGATGGGATCTGGAATAGTTATGAAAGTTGAGAAAGAATAAAATATTAATTTATAAGAATAAAAGAAGCATAGAAAATTTAATTTTATGGATCCTGGAGCGTAGTTTTGTTAATACGCATTTTATGTTTCGAGTATTTTGTCAAGTTTGCTGCTCGAACATTACAATTTCTCTTGAATTTAATATTTCAAACAGAAGACGGTCACAGTTTTAATTTATGATTAAACAGTGTTGAATATACTTAGTTAAGACGCGATATATCTCTTACAAGTACTTATATATTAGGTTGGGGAAAAAGAAATCCATTATTTTTTCGATAGACTTTTTCTTTATAGTCCGAACCTGGCACCAAGCAATTACTATCTATTTTTATCATTGCAAAACTTCCTTAGTGATAGAAAATTGGCATCAAGAGAAGATTGTGAAAATCGAGTTCATGGGTCAATAGGGACAAACGGTGCACATTTAACCAAATCAGATAATCCGAATCATGTTAAATGAAGTCTTAGCCGACCCAATGAGGATATTTGCCATTTTTTCCTTGACAAAGCAGTGCCATTGATTCTATTTACTTTTGTTATTAGTTGGTCCTAAGCTGATGTTGAATTTATTAAAAATTGTTTTTTAGAAAATGTATGAACAGTACTAGTTCAAGACTAACTAATAACAAAAGCAAACAGAATCAATTGCTGCGCTCTGTTGAGGACAAAATGGGAGATCTCCCCATTCGGTCAGCTAAGTGTTAAAGTAAACGTAAAAATAATGGATTTCTTTTTCCCCAACCTAATATATATAGTATTTCTGTCTATCTCACACAGTACACTTGTCAAAAAGAGATCTCAATTCTTCTGTTCTATGACAAGTACACTTGTAATGCAAAAAAGCATATAATTACATATTACTGTTAAATTAAAATTTTAGCGAAAACTAGAACATATCCATGAATTTTAGACATTTCACAACATCTCCTATTTACACTGCAACGATAACAGGTTCAAAGTATTATCTTTTTGTCTGGATTACTTCACAGTTAATTTCAAACACAATTGGACCATATCACTGCTTGGAATAGGTATACGAAAAGTTTCTTGCAGAAATGTGACTTTGCAGAGGATAAAGTGTATATGTAGGAAGTATAAAAGGAAACGTGGAAACAATCGAAGCGAATGAGTTACTGAATAATGCATAGGTTTATTTTTCTACAGAAGTTAAGTCGAACAAACGGCTCTTAACAATCTCGAGCTGATGGCTGCTGCAAAATAAATGTCTAACTCGATCGCGGAAACGGTATGATCGGGATTCAGTTCGGCAGAGCTGATGGAGGTGGAATGGTTCGAACAAGCGGAAACTTTCGTGTTTCTGTTTTGTTCTTGGATTACCGTATGACGGGAAGGTGTAATTGAGTTTGCAGAAAGCTTTTTAGAAGCTCCAAGCTCCGTGCAGCGAGGCAGCGAAGCGTCTGCCTCTTGTTTTAATAGAGATTGGACTCGCTGAGGTAGGAACTGTAGATTCTCTAACGCGGTGTATTGAATGTCATGGAGCAGTTTTTGTACGCTTGTTTTTTCTTCCCCTCGCAACGCGAGAATAAACGTTTTGCGAACACTTGCCGGCGTAACAAATGAAATACGAATCCGATTATGAATTCGAAACGTTGCGTAAATCTGGGCTGCTGATTTACGAGTGGATAAGCACTATTAGACTTGGATATTTCGATTATCTCTGACTAACTTCGACAATTGACAGAATAATCAAGGAAAATTGAGGAATTGCGTTATTTGCGAGAACGATGAGTGTTTGAATCGAAACTTCCGACTAACGTTACTAACATTATACCTGAAATATTCCTTAACCAGGTATTTCTTTTATATCAATGCGTTATTATGATGAACGTGTCTTCGATGTATAGGAAAATATGTATGGTGTTGTATCCTATGTTTTCATAAAGGTGGGAAGCATTTTCGAATTTAACCTACATATATGAAGTTTCCCATTAATTTTCTTACCGATTTATTAGTAAAATTGGTATTAAAGCATATTGGGAATAGGGTTTTATATTGCTAAATGAAATGAACCCTTATTTGTAAAATAATACTTTGATACTCTATTATTACTTTTACGTAATACGAGGACGGGCAATTCTGACCGTACCTAGCAAGCTTTGTCACAAGACTAGCAGGATGAACTAATCGAAATTCTTACAACCCCGTCCGGGTCCTTCAGCTCCTTTGTTCTGCTTCTCAATATTTTCGAACTTTCTTAAATTCCAGATGTGGCTTAGCTTCTTAAAAGAAGCCCTTAAAAAAGTACGTTAAGAGTAAGCTAGTTTATGATTAATTTTTGCTTCGTAGTATTTCTAAATTCAATTTCCAACACACAATATAACGACGACATATAACATAAATTAATAACACTGAAGTTCCCTTCGTTCTGCGACATACAAATTCTCTCTCTCTCTCTCTCTCTCTCTCTCTCTCTCACTCACTCACTCACTATCGCTATACATATCTCAACTCTACGATTTCTGTTATATAAGACTGACTGTCGTTTTACCCGTTTCACTCTCTCGCTGATTTCCCTATCTATACCATACATATACAAATCACATAGATCATACTTTGCTATGCTTATTCTACAATACAAACCTTAATGTCTACATCTATTGGTTTGTCATATGCACCCGCCACACTCATCCTTTCATACAAACACTATTCTCTCTCATAGCCCATACTCAATGGTAACCATATTATAACAGTGTCATATTCACATTATAATGACTGGAAAAGTTGATCGATTACGAAGTACCGAGAAAGTACGTTAAGAGATAGCTGGTTTATGATTAATTTTGGCTTCATAGTATTTCTGTATTCAATTTCCAACAGAGCAGTTTCTTACGTTTCCACAGACACTTAACCGAAGAAATTCTTAAGGAAACATAAGTATTTTTAAAATTTTTCAAAATCTTAGATATTTGAAAACTTTTAATCCTACCAATTCAAATTATAAGAAATCGCAAATTTTTTCTTCTATAACTCAGTACCCTTAGTTTCTGCAAGACAGAAAAGTGACAATCTAGGCGAAATGATTAATGTTAACTGGTGCATTACACGTGGTACGTTGTTCGTGCAACGTCGGTTATACAAGGAAGAGAAACGCGGAATTACATGCAATTTCGGAATCGTAGTTGATTCTGATGGTCAATTCTGAACATCCTCGAGCGATTGTACATGCCTGGCTGGAATTAGAATGCCTCGAAGCATAGTTCGATAAAAGTTTGCCCCTGTATCCGACATCGTTTCGCAATAAATGGACTGATGCACCTGTAATGAAACTACGTTCAGCAATTGTGTGCGTAAGCTTCGCGTTTAGAATAGTTGCGAACATCGGTATTGGATAATACGAGCCCATCGACCCTCCGGCTAGTCAACCGTCATTTTTCCGCAAGTTTCGTAATTTATTCGTTGTACCGATCAACGGTTTTCGAGATACACCCTTGCGTTTCTTTAGATTAGAAATTTTATTGACACGATAAAATTTTAATGTTTCTGATCCCGTCAATTTCCCATTTTTACTTCGAGCTTTGCTGCAGTCAGATTTTAAAAATGTTAAACTTATCAAAAATCTATATAATAATGATCCTTATATAAATAATATGAATGTTTATCAATACTATTATGAGTCTACTGTAGTAAACATTTAGAAAAGGCTACATGCGTTTTGTGTTCGTTACAATAAATAATACCAAGATGGATGTATAGGTGTTCCAATTTTACTCAGAACAAAATGCGATATAAAACAGGACTAAATGTAAAACATGACCCACCGAGAAACAGATCGACATTGGAAACAACACCGGAAAAGCATCGATAGCTTCGTAATATCGGGCAAGTCGCGCACTTGTCGAAAATACAGAGTAAGAATAACCGGACCATATTTGATCTGCGGATCTGAAACTCTGCCAGCTGGATGAACTTACAGCGAAATGAATTGGAGATCGAGCACGCTCAGTGAGGGGTTTCACTAGCGCCGTGCCCCAGAACGATCGCGCTCCCCTTCATGAATTTCATCGGTGTGTCTTACGAGCTTCATAAATTCCCAAACAACCCCTAAATCGTTCCAGAACTTCGCATTATTTGTTTGAGAACTCCGATTCGCGCGGTCGTATCCATCGCGGTTTCTCTCGCGTTCGGCAGTAATGGTTCCTTTCCTGGGACCTTTTCTTTTTCCCGATACGGGAGCTATTAAAATGAGAAATTTTCGTTACCGCAGAAGTATTCGCGTCCGGCTTAAATTGCATATGAGAAACTTGACCAATTTTTAGAACCATTTTGTTTTATTTTAACATCGAAACAATACGCGACATATCAAATTGTTCTTTTTTTAACACCGTGATGGAGTAAAAGGTATGTCTAGTTTTGTTTTCATTTATAAGTTTATTTTTGCTTTCTGTACACATTTACACAAGTAAAGGGCTTTGTAACTAATTCGTAGAGCTAGTTCCTAACGATCAAAATATACTTGGGTGCAGCAAAAAAATGAAATTGAAAATTAATACGAAAATGTAGGTAAAACAAGGGGAACAAATCTTAATTGTACGTTTTCTGAAAAAATTTCTAAAAATGCATATTTGTTAAATACTTCCATATTGTCTTCCGTTTTTACTACTAAAACAAGTTATAGGTAGTCTCTTGTTTTGTGTTTCCGGTCAACTCATTCTAAAAATAATACGAAAACGATTTTCATATATTAAATCTAGCCCAAGACTTCACCATTCACAATTCATGTAACTGTCTTACGAAACAACCCCTCTGTATTCGATGTACAGTAGGTTATGAAAATATTCGAACTTTCGTTACTGACATCTTTAACAATAATAATATATTAAATAATATAACAAATATAAAAATATTAAACTTTATTGTTCAAGGTAATGTCATAAATATATTAAATGGGAAGTATTAATATAATGTATACAAAATTTAAAGAGAACTGGATAATATTTTTAAAAGTTAGGGAACATTCAATGTAGAAATGAGAAAAAGGAGTCATGTCACAAAAGTATTCGAACGCATGCATTATTTACTATCGTTTTTATATTTTATTCTATATTAACATTTAGTTGTTTCACCCTTGGCTTTAATAACCGTTCTGAGACGGTTCTCTATGCTGTACATTAATTTTTGTGTAAAATTTATGTCCATGGTATTCCATATTTCAATAATATTTTCTTTCAGTAATATTTTACTGCTTATTTCATAATTATCTAATCTTATTTCAGACCATAAATGTTCGATAGGGTTGACGTCAGGATTTCTTGTTGGTGTATTTAGGTTGTCGGGTAGATTAGTTTGGAACACAATGTCCTAGATGAAATTCTGTTGAAAAAAATTTTTTTCGGCAATTTGCTTGAAATTTTCCTTTAATAGTTACAAATACTTATATTTATCTGAAATTCCGTCTAAAAATACTATAGAATGCTAAGTTTCCAGTACCATTACCTGCTATACCATCTCACACCATGGCAGAGCCAACTCCGTGTTTTATGGTCGAATGTAAGTTTTATATTTCCACTTCAGTATTTGATTAATAATAATATTAATAATAATAATAGCAATAACAACAATAATAATAGCAATAACAATAATAATAATAACAATGACAACAACAACAACAACAACAATAATAATAATAATAATAATAATAATAATAATAATAATAATAACATCTGTCAGAATTGAAAACATTAAATTTACTTTTGTCAGAAAATATCATATAATGATATCCCAGAAAGTATTGTGTTTGTTATTATACTTTTATCTTTATTATACACCGTTTTGCAAAATTGAATCTCCTCTTTTGATTCATTCTATTAATATACAGTTTCTTTCTTACAACTCTATCATAGAAATTATGTTTTCATAATAATCTTCGACAAAGTTCTGGGTGGACATCCTTCCCAAATACATTTTTCACCATGTCTATCAGTTTTGAAGCCGATATAGTTTGTTCTTCTTTTATCTCGTCAATATTTATTTTCTCTTCTCGGCGCGTAAACTTTTCCGGCCATCCTTTTTAGACTTGATTTGCAAGGTGTGCAGCACTATTATACTTTTTTGTAATATAATTCTTCTGTTAAAATCTTTGTAAAATTTCCCTTCCTTATGAAATTTTACTATTAACTCCCACTCGCACTTTTGAGTTTCAGCTCTTTTCGAATTCATAACATTAACAACTGTAAATAATTATACCACCAAATTTATCTAACAATGTCTTAGCATCAACGCGGTTCGTCAATCATATCATTTATTGTGTAAATTCAGTGTAAACATCGTTAACCTACATCGTTAACATAAAGCACGGATTGTCCAAGAATTTTTATATTATACCTGTGCCAATGTCTTACAACCCCCTCCACAATCGCCTGATTTAAATCCCATTGAAAACTTATGGGATGAACTGGACCGGCGAATTCGAAAAACCACCATAAAATCAAAAGAACAGTTAAAAAATCGGCTGATGGAAGAATGGAACTGGATCGACATTGCATATTTACAAAAAATTATTTATAACATGTCAACACGTCTAAATCATGTTGTGCAACAAAAAGGGTATCCCACAAAATATTAATCCTTAGTTAAGAATCATTATATTAACACTATTCCTACCACAACCGGTCAAATGACCGTTTTTAAAATTTGGATTAGAATTTCATATATACAACATAATTGAATCGCCTTTAAACTTTAAACTTTTCCTGAAATATACGTATAATACAGTTTTCAATATTCACTTTTTTTGTCATTGCTTATTTTCTAAGAAAAATTTTCAATCTGTCTTACGTGGGAAGGTCGTGGTAGGAATCCGTGAAGTGTCGGTAGGAATAGTGTTAATTTTGTAAACTTAATTTTAATAATGTCCGAATACTTTTGTGACCAGCAAATTGGCCATTTTTTCGATTTTCTTCTATTATTTAAACAATAATGTGTAATCAAAAAAATATTTTTTCATTTTTATTATCTAAAAACTACATTCTATCATAACATAGAACATTTTCTTAGCCCTTTGTACATTTAGTTAAAATATACAATATAAAATCAAATTTATACTGGTGTCCGAATATTTTCGTGACCGATTGTATGTACTTTTGTGACCCCCGTTTCGCACCTCTCTGCAATGAATGCCCTCTAACTTTCATAAATATTATTCAATTCATTTAAAATTTTGTATACTGTTGGAATGATGTAAGTGGAAGCAAGAAAATAAACTTGGTACTGATGTGGCAGATTTTATAAATTCTGTCTTTATGTATATAACACTGAGTTTAACAATTATACGTCCGCTACGAATCACAGTTACAAGAAAAATGAGCACGGCACGCGGTTCGCGTAAGCGACACTTAGTCGATAAAGTTTCTTACAACAAATGTCGCGATTATATGTATATTGACCGTTGGTTCATTAGTTTCAATATATACATAACATTGATACTTTCCCTTTAATATATTTACAACAATACCTTGAACAATAAAGTTTAATATATATATTTTTATTGTTAAATGTGTCAGTAGCGAGGGTTCGAATACTTTTATGAATTACTGTAATTACACACGCTCATCCCCACCAGCAGAATCAGTGGGAATTCGTTTCCTTTTGATTCGAATCAGATTCGTTGCTCAATCGCTGAATTCCGATGCTTATTTTCCGTCCGCGATGCGAGAAAGAAAGAGATTCTGGACGGGAATCGCTGTAAGAGATACGGGCCGTCTTTTGAGGCCGCTCCAGCTTTGATCAGCGATATCTGCCTTCCTCCCTTTGATTGTTCTCCATTCCTCGCTTCATTTCATTGCGACGAATCGCTCGTAACGATGTTCTCTTTGCCACAAGGCAGCTGATCTGCGTAACGAAAGTTTTCGTATTGGAACAGACTGCTATTTTTATTTTCAGCTATACAACTTAAACATACAGTAGAACCTTTTTTATTGGAGCACCCGTTACTCGAACGTTTATCTGAACGATCTCTTGAGTAAACGCTCTATTATTTATATATCTTATAAAAACACAGTATATAATTAAACGAACAGTGATTTGTAATCATTCCTACAGGAACATTGATTCTCAACCTTTCTTGCTTCTGTAACATTCAATCACTCTATGATAAGGTCATATATTATTTTGCAGATAGTGATTATCAGTACATGTGGAAACATATTTTACTAAAAAGTATGTTGCATATAAAACGTAAAAAATGTTTTTTATGCTTTTCTCTTTTTTCTTCGTAATCCATTTCAGATCAATTTTCTAGAAAGAATTACCACCTCACCATACATAATTCTCAAATTTGATATAATTAAGTGCAACTCGTGTAAATTTAGGAGTATCGCCATAAGCCGAGGATCTGAGTTTATAAAATGATTCACTGCAAAATTGATATCTTTATTGGAACATTTATAAATATTAATAAAAACTTTCAATCAAAAATGTATCGTATAATCTAGCCTAACCTAATTAAAACCTAATCTAACCTAATATAATCGACCTTAAAAAGAGTTTACTAAATTAAAGCAACCATAAATCCAAAAAGTATCCTCTGATGGCAACAGCCACAGCTGATCTTTCCTTGAAAACAAGTCGCTTAGCTCATTTGCATTTCACAGGTACCACCCTCTCGTTCCTTCAGCTTTCCCTTACCGTGTCAAGGAGACGCGGTCACGGACGACCACGAACGCTTGACGTAACATTGTGCGGCAAAAAGTGTTTGGAACCATTATAGTTGAACTCGTTTCCCGTGTCAGGTAATTTATGCCGCTCACGCGCTTGATTCATCCCTAAAGTTACTCGTTCCGTGTCAGTTAATTCCGCTCAACGACGGCCAGCGTAAGGCGGAGCAGCGGGTAAGAAGATGAAGGCAGAGAATTAAAGCGCGGAGAAAGCGCAGTGTACACTCTCGTTCAAGAACCTTAGGATACATCTATTAGGTGCACAAGTTAATTTTAGTCTTTCATCTTTCGATGATGATAAAGACTATGTACAATTTGAATATCGTAACGGTATTTTTGGAATCTTATAGTGTAGACATCTAGCTTTCCAAAACATTAGAAAACTGCTTGATTCGGTCATCGTGATCTGGGTAAACAATAGTTTAAACGACGGCGTGCAGCAAAGACACACATTCGTTATTGTGTGCTCTTTGCACTTCAGTTAAAAAAGAAACACCTCTGAAGCTACAGAAATGATCTGTGATGCTCTTGGTGAGAATGCTATATCTCATTCGACCTGCAAACACTGATACCGAAGGTTCCAGGAAGGAAATTTCGATCTCCAGGATAAAAAACGACCTGGACAACCGCAACGATTCAAGGATGAGGAATTGCAATCACTTTTAGATGAGTTCATCGAAATAAGACAGCCTAGTTTCTTCAAATCAAGCATCCGTTGTCCGAAAGATGGGCAAAGGTTATAGAAAGTGTTGGAGCTTCATCCATTAACTTTTGGGCATAAAAATTTAAATAAACTCTGAACCTGCTAAAAAAAAGACTAAAATTCAGAGCTTCATCCATTAACTTTTGGGCATAAAAATTTAAATAAACTCTGAACCTGCTAAAAAAAAGACTAAAATTAACTTGTACACCTAATAAATAGCGATTACTACAAACTGTTAGCTAAGTTCATATTTGAATGAAATTAATAACAGTATAGGTATTGCCTGCATAACAAGATGGTCAGGTTCCAAGAAATACTATATGAATTTGTGTTATACTAAGGTTAGTTTCCGCCAAATTAAGAAATGATTCATTCCATCAACAACTGATCAACGATAACGTGAAACAAAAATACTACATGAATTTTATATTATAGCAAGACGCATAAAATGTTCCTCTCTCTCTCTTCCTCTCCCTCCTTTGCAGGACACACGTTTCAAAACACATTTATTCTCCCTCTACGTTCACTCTTTAATGACCTAACACACCGCTTTCTCACTCGCTTTCGCTTTAAGTCGCATCTAGACCACACCATGCGACACTCATTACACGCATACCGATTTTTATAACATAAACTTAAAGGTTAAAATTCCCCACACAATAATTACATATGCACTCGCTATACTCATTCTTCCACACAAACATTACGCACTTTCGCAATATATTATAATTTATGGTAACTTAGTACCACAATTGTTATGTTTAATTACTAACTTAAAATGCGATTTCTAGCAAATTTAAATAACTTTACCAACTTTAAGACAATTGATTACAATTTAAGCGTTTAAGTAATTAATTCTCTTTCCTTCTCTGTTGTGCAATTACTATTATATCTTAAAACGCTTTCATTTTCTGTTTTTTTTCTGTAACACTTTGATTGCTATCGCACGAAATGTTACTCAGAACAAAAGTGGAAAGCGACCTAAGATATTTGAACAGGACTGTACTTATCCCAAGTAAATGAATATTCCACCGTTAACAGTGCCGATAAAAGAAACTCGTGACTGGTTGAGATGAGCCAACTTCGCGGATCTCTTTGCAGTATCTATCCTATTACTTGGTTGCACTCTTCGTTAGCCAGAGCCAAGCTTCATTCCAGAATAAGGGAAAGATGCATTAAACAAGGAACTCAAAGAATTGGCCAAAGGGACAGTCGAGGTTACCTTTTAGCAGCGCTCTAGGAAATACCTGGGTTTTTATTGGAATTTTAATTAGTAACACGAAAGATAGTCACTTCTGAGATAATTGATTTACAGAAATTGAGACATCTCATTAATTCTTTTGCAATTCTATAGACCCACTTTGAACTGGTCTTAATTTATTCAGAAGTTTTGTTTAAAAATTAATTGTAACAATAGAAGTGTAAACGAGAAATATAAGTATGTTTAGAAGTGTATATACTTACTTCAATACTGTAAGATTTCATTTCACAAGAGAACACTAAGCTCTGTTTCGCTTCCTCATTCAGAAGTATTCATATAAACAACCTAAAATTGTTACCGATCAAAATAACATAGCGGGAAATAAACTATTTTTTTATTCCAGAATCTGTAATTTCATCTTTACCAATTTAATAACAGAAAATATTTTTCTCTGCTTAAAGCAAACTTAACTTCTGTCTGTTATAGGAATGTTGAGTTGCTCTATAAAACAAGAAAAGGGGTAAAAGATAAATTGTTCCGAAAACTATTACGGGAGCGTCTCTTTTATTTTACCGTCCCCTATATCTGTCACAAATAAAAGAACGCCAATCTAAATCACAAACAGCGGAAGTTAAAGTACAGCGAGTTGCCCGGGAGCACGGTTGGCCGTTCGAAGCGAAAGGATCCAGCCGGTCCGTCCCTGCGCGATCTCTTTAATCAGGTGGGTGCATTTTTCTTCCGGTAAGTGGCGATTCCCTTATCTGGCCTCCTCCTCCTCGTCCAATTCCACGTCCAGCTTGCTTGCTCGCGCAACTTGCTGCCACGCGATCTAACTGCTCGCTACGGCTGTCCCGCTAGAGTTGGGTGCCTCCCGACGAGAAATAAGGAGATACAGCGAGAACAAGGAAGGAAGACTCGCTTTGGTGAAAGGATAGTAGCGACTTTATTTGGCGGAGAGCATAAACTCTCTTCCGGGGAAAGAATATTGTAAACGCTTAGCATTTAAGCAAACGTCAAGGAGAGAAAAAGGTTTCGTTAACTTGTCTGCTAAAAGAAAAGAAAAAATCGGTGTTAGGCGCTGAATGGTAGTTTGCTTTAATTTCACGTCGAAACGCTGAATCGCGCTACGTTAGAACGTGGTTTTTAAGGAACTCATATACTTTATTCTATTATTAAGCGTTTCGCTATAATATTAGGTTGCTTTACAAGATCTGCCCTTTAATTTTGTAATATGAGAAATGTAACTAATGTAAGGTCTGAAAAATACTTAACACTATTTCTACCACGATTTTCTATATACCTATTTTGACCAAAAGGTGTCTTTTGATACCTTTGCGTTTGAATGCAAATAATGGCAAAAACTGTCGGAATTTCAAATTATCAGTTAAATATAGATAATTTGAGCAATATAACGGGAGCAATAGTTTAAAAATATTACCTTCTTCATTTTTTTATTTTTATTAGAAAGATAATCAAACATTGTAAAATTATTAACTTAACGAACTTTCAGTCTCATATATAAAAATTCAATCTTTGTAACAAAAAGAAAAACAATAATCATAAAAACAGCATTGTAATAAAATTTTTTCGTTATTTAATACCACAGTTTTTACAAATCAATGGTTGCTCTACTAAGCATTTCCTACACGTATACTTTTCGCACTGCAAGCAAATTCCTGTTGCTCTATTACCTGAGCAATACTTTATTTGGCACTTTTTTTGTCTCCTTGGAAAGGATGTGGTTGGCAAAATGCAACATGGCGAAAAACAAGTAAATATCAAAATATCTTCCGTTACAACTGAAATAAGGATTCCCTAATCAGATTACAATTAATATGATGCTGCAAAATGGTGTTGATATTTATATGTAAAACGGTTTAAAAGTAGATACTATTATGAAATCCCTAAGGTATCAAAAGACACCTCATGGTAGAAATAGGTATACTATATGCACATTTTTAGATGCAGGATGAGCTGGAGGAAAATGATATCACTGAATTAATTTAACAACTGTTGTACAAAAAGTAAAAATATTAGTTGTGGAGAAATGATTAAATTTAGAGAATAATGTTAAGTTAAAATTTGAAAGGTGTCTTTTGACACCTCTTGGTAGAAATAGTGTTAAATACGTCATTAAAACGTCTTATGAAAGGTATCTTTGTCAATTCATTATTAATTGTATATAGACAAAAATTTTTGTAAGCATTCTATTAGGTGTACAAGTTAATTTTAGTCTTTTTTTTGGCAGGTTCAGAGTTTATTTAAATTGTTATGCCTAAAGGTTAGTGGATGAAGTAATCTCTCTAACTTTTTGTAACCTTTGACCATTTTTCGAATAACGGATGCCTGATTTGAAGAAACTAGGCTGTTTTATTTCGATGAACTCATCTAAAAGTGATTGCAATTCCGCATCCTTGAATCGTTGCGGTTGTCCAGGTCGTTTTTTATCCTGGAGATTGAAATTTCCTCCCCGGAACCTTCGGTATCAATATTTGCAGGTGGAATGAGATACAGCATTCTCATCAAGAGCATCACAGATCATTTCTGTAGCTTCAGAGGTGTTTCTTTTTTAACTGAAGTGCAAAGAGCACACAATAACGAATGTGTGTCTTTGCTGCACGCCGTCGTTTAAACTATTGTTTACTCAGATCACGATGACCGAATCAAGCAGTTTTCTAATGTTTTGGAAAGCTAGATGTCTACACTATAAGATTCCAAAAACACCGTTACGATATTCAAATTGTATATAGTCTTTATCATCATCGAAAGATGAAAGACTAAAATAAACTTGTGCACCTATTAAATAACGGTTAGTCGTATAGCTTCCAACTGGATGGAAATTGTTTATAAATAATACCGAAAAAATGCGAATCAAAAGAATAACACTTATTTTCAAGAATGTAGCATTCTATTGCTTTTGTAGCACCCTGATACATGAACAGTAATAATAAATATCTAACACTTAATTGTGACGATAGTAACGAAAGGATTAATCATCCAAAAATCTTGATTGATATTTTTTTGGTTACTTCGGATGAGGAAAAACATTTCAGCAAGTATTAAAGACAATTTATTGAAATAAAAGAAACGAACGCTGCTAATTTTATAACGATAAACGAAATACTGGGTTGGAGAGAAAGTTCTGTCGTATTTTCCGTTTCCGTTAATTGATGTGGAACCCAAACATTTTGCTTTAACACAAACCCAAGAGGTTTAATGTGATCTCCAACAGTTGTATGATGAATGCCAAACTCTTCTGCAATTTCTCGACTTGTTAAATGTGGATTATTTTCCAATATGGATCGGAAAACATCATTATCGATCTTGGATGGTCGTCCAGATCGATCACTTTCTTGGAGGCTCAGATCCCCGGAACGAAATTTGCTAAACCATCTTTGACAAGTACGAACATTTACAATATCTTTTCCAAATGCTGCACATGAATTTTTATATGCAACCGATGCGTTGCTTCCTTTTTGGAATTCATATAAAATGCAGTGTCGTAAATGCTCTTTATCTACTGACATGATTTTTACTTTAAATATCACAAGTAAATTATGAACGGTAAAAAAGGACTCCTTTTATATTATACAACAGGTAAAAACACACAAAAAATTCCCAATGACTCACTAGCCAGATGTTTTTTTTTTCATTTACAAGAAAAATTACCTGCCTATTTAAAATACGATAGAACTTTCTCTCCAACCCAATAATTACTGAAATTTTGTAACGAATGAGCTTGTAGACTTTTTAGCCGAATGTTCACGTAAATAGATATATACGCAGAATTCCAGTTAGCGCGTTTTATTACAGACCGAATTTCCTTGTTAGAACGAAATCAGGGAACAGGTTCAACGATATCTGCCTTGGTTTCGACGTCTTCCTGTACCTCTCAGCAATAATAATATAGCCGTGCCTGACGAGGGGCGCCGAACGCGTATCACGGATCGCGGTCGGATAAACGAGAACGCGGCATAATTGCTGAAGCAGACTGAAGCAGCGGTCGGGAGTGCGAGGTTTCGGGGCGAGAAAGCCCGGAGAAAGCAGAAATTCTATGAAACGAGCTGTACGCGAACGCGGCTCGTTGAAAACGCGGAAAGAGCCGCGCGATACGTTCGGGGATTCCCCAAAGAGGTACGCGCCAGTCAACCTTTCAGGTTTGCATACTCCGACGTGACTCAAAGCAGCGGAAAAAAAACAGCAAACCCGTACAAAAGTACTTTTCCCCGCGACTTCGCTCCGACACACTCCAACACGCTTCACGCGCCGATTATCATATCTTCGATTCTTGCCAGGTACACGAACACGAAGCATTTGCGATGAAAGACTATCCGCAATATTTCGAGCGACGAGCAGGGCGAGGAGAGAGGTTTGGGCAAGCGAAGAAAAGAACGATTCCGGAGAAACAGTGGATCCCGCTAGAAAATGGTCAAGTTTTCGAGGGAACTTTCAGAAGGTGGATTCGAGCGGGGCTGTTCCAGAAAACTTGCAATGTTAAAGCGTGTATAGTGTTCGAGGGATCCCGGGAATCGTTCTGCAGGTGATGTGACCTGAGAGATGCGGGAGAAGAGTTGTTAAATGTTCGATGCGCTTGCTGGTGTTATAATTTCTAGACTGAGAATTTTTATAGAGTTCGTGTAAAATTCAGAAGTGAAAAAGTGATGTATACTTTGTAATATTTATAGCGTAGGGTGAATTTCACTTCAAATTTCTATTGTATTCAGCTGTATTTATAAATGTACGTATACATATAGACAGAGTTGCTGGGGTAAGAATAGATGGTAACCCAGATTGCAGAGAATAAACATTTTAAAATTGATGAGTGTCTAATTGAAATTGATGTCAATATATTCAGCTCTTAGCTATGAGATATATATAGAAAGATAAATCAAATAAGACATCTCTAAATAACTTTTGGTTTGGATTACTCTTTGAAAAATTGTTTCAGGAAATATTTATTCAAATAAAATATAACGTATGACGTAATCAAAAAGTTTAGACAATTTTGCTACATATTGTGTTAGGAACAACGTAAACATACGACATTTTGAAGTTATCATTCTTTGTCTTACCATTAAATGCATCCCAAATCTCTGAACGATCGATCGAGTGGTTTAGAAGTAATTGTAGATTACTGTTGCCTGAAAATATTTACCTTTCTCAATTAGAGCAAAAGCGACTTTTACATCACGATAATGTATGACCGTTTAGCACAAAATTCGCTACCTATAATGTCGTAGTATCACCAGCAAACCTTTTCCTTCTCGTATCGAAAAAAAAACATTTTAAGACGCGAATGAAAATCAGCGCCAAATTGCAAAGTGTGCTAGAAACAATTTCGAAATCTGCTTACAATAATAGGTTCACAAGCTAGAAGAAATATTTCCTCCAATGTGTGCTTGCAGAAAGACTATTTTGAAAAAGATTCTTGGCAAATTATACTATATTATTATACAGGGTGTCCCAAGTTTTAATGTTCAAACTTTGTCAGTGTATTCAATGGCACAAGGTAAGAAAAAAATGTTATGTAAACATAGGTCATATAGAGCTTTAGTAAGAAGTTATAATAAAAATTCAATGTAGTAGCACGGAAGGAATTTTGCAAATATCTTGCAAACTAAGGCTGAGCGACGGTTACATGTATAGGAAAAAGTTGTTCAGAACACTCTCTTCTATAACATATTTCAGAATCATTAAAATCGGAGTTGAAGCCGTTAAAGTAAATAATTACCTATTTCTTAGTGTTTAAACGTGTCCGCTTGAATTTATTCACACGCCAGCCCTCGTTGCGATCCTCACAAGCTATTATTGGCGAAAATTCGTTTCAATGTTTGGTGACCTCAGATAGTAAACATAGCTTACACAAACACACTGAAAAACACAATACTGTTGATCTATCGAAGCCAATGCTCGCAGTAACATTAAGTTAATTACTATTCCTATTCTGAATTTTGGTTATAACTTCTTAATGAAGCTCTATATGACCTATGTTTTCATAACATTTTTTTCTTACTTTGTGCCATGGAATACATTGACAAAGTTTGAACATTAAAACCTGGGACACCCTGTATAAACAGTTAATGACAAAAGTCTCCTATCTTTTTGATCGTACCTTCTATAATTTCAGAGTAAATACATTTTTAAAGTAACCCAATTTTAAATCCTTTCTTTTCATAAATTCCTGAAATTCTTATAAACTATAACGTTTTCAAGCTTTTACATTTTACCATACTTATACTTACAGATATAGAGGTTGCTCTGCTAAAGGACAAAGCGATGAAAGTGATAAGCACAGAAGAGTAATCGTTTTGATGATAAACTCTCGAATGGAGTGCTTTAAAGAAGCGTGTCCAACGAAAATAGCAAAAGGACGGCATTGGATTGGCGAGGAACTTTTCCCCAAGTGTTTCAGGGACGTTGAATGGGACATCGGCTGGCTAGCCTGGCGGCCATTGCTGAAAGTATATATATCAAGGATATAAGATAGGAAATAGAATAGGCTCTGTCCGTTATGTGGCACAGTGTGCTGCGTGCCTCGACTCCGTGAATTCAGTTTCGTTCGGAGTTGTAAGATTGGAAAACTTGGTTGCATCGTTTTCTTGCCTCCCCTTTGGATCTACCCTTGCTGGCGAGGAAGTCATGCTTTGTTTGGACACGGTATCTCAATTGTGGTCCTTCGTTAACATCTGTCCGACGATTTCTAGGACTTCCTGTACAGGGTGTCCTCTCCTTTCGAATTCGAAGAGGGTTCCGTTTAGGTGTGATACTGACGAACGACATTTTGTCGCGCGATCATAAGTTGTTTCTGGGCTTTCCGATTTAACACGTTGAACGCCACGTCACCCATATCTGGGTGACGGCTATGTTTCTTGTAAACGGTTGACACTTTTCTAATTAAAACAAGATTTTGGAGGTAATTTATACTAATTTTATTTGTAACGTAATTATGATAAGTATATACGATATAAAGTAACAATAAATTATAAAGTAAATATAACATTGCGCTGTTTACACTCCGAGCCTCGGGTTTAGGTCTTGGGAGAAACTCCACCGATTTACGCTGGGCGTTCAACGTGTTAAAACGGCGAAGACAGATATACAATTGGTTGTTGTACATTTGTAATCGATAAGCTTCTGCTTCTTGAGAGAATGAGTGTAGTTACATTATATATCAGTTAGATACAGCTCGTTTCGAAAATATTCAGACACTAACCTTGCTTTACCTTTTATAGAATTTGCTTAAACTAAATATATAGTAAACATTAAAATTACATTAAAAATATACCATTTGGTTAAAAATTAGAATTTACATTTTATGAAAATACATATTGTTTTCATAACCGACTATATATTTGCTACAAAATCTACTTATACGTACCAATACCCTCCAACACCTTTATCTTTAATCAAATCCAATATTTCAGTTTTGCAACACCAATATAGTCGCATAAAATGACTTACGAATATTGTGTCTTTTATTGAATTGGGATATAAATTCTGATTATATTATAATAATTAATTGAAAAGTTCAGAAAGTAGGAAGAAGAATAATTATCAAAAAAACAACTATTACATATTAAAGTTGCACTTGCATTTAATAAAAAGATGTAGCTTAACCATTCGGTGAATTTCGTAAGTCGCTGTAAAGGTACAATGTAATGTTAAGAAATGTAATTTGCTTCATTCCGATTAATAAAAATAGTAGAATACAAGTACTTTTTGAAATCACGTACAGTGGCTCCAGAAAGTATTCGTAGAGTGTGTTACAAATAAATTCATTTACCCTTAAAGTTCTGATTTCAATGAAACTTTTTAATAAAATTTTGTAAATATGTGGAACGTAATAGTATGTTTATGGATTAATTTTTTCTTTCATTAAAATATCACCTTAAGGAGGTGAAAACAACGTTAATGATTTCAATAGTTTTTCTCGTATTTTAAATATAATTTTGTAATGGTGTGTGATAAAGCAAAACCTTTCGAATAAAAAATGTTCAATTTTTAATTTTCTATCACTCAATCATAGAAAAAGATTGCAGTGAAACTTGTATTCAAAGTATGAAGAATCGCTAAAACTTTGAGGATAACTTTTAACCACTCAAAAAGAATTCCCGTCGAGAAAAAAAATTGCTCCATGTATAACCCATTAAGCTCTATACACATGCAAATTTTCATTGAAATCAGAATTTCAGGATTAGGTGAATTTCCTTAAAATGTAGTGTACGAATACTTTTTGGAGCCACTGTATATGTATTTTATTCAAACAAACACTTTACCCACTTCTGATTATATATTGTCATATTCTTTTCCCTTTGAAGGCGAATTTAAAAGTCTCGTTAAAGGAACGTTCAACTTGTTCGGTCTGAAGACGAACCTACCTTCAACTGTAATTTTTGAATGCAAGCTACTCAGCGAGCAACAATTGTAGAAGCGTACAACGAGAACTTTCAAGACTGTCTCAAGATACTGCAGCGACAATATTTGCTGCAACAGAGACCGTCTCCAAGGGACTGATATGAGACAAATTTGAAGTACACGGCCGAGTGAAATGAGAACAGAGAATCTAAAAACGTTACACGGGAAACGTAGTCGCGCTATTCTCGTTTGAAATTTGTCAATTTTCTGCATACGAATTCCCGTATTTCGAGTAACTTTGATGCCAACTTTCCCGCGATGTAACAACGTAGCTGGCCGGCTTTGAAACTCCTGCAGGCCTTCGGTCCCTGTTGAGACGTTGCGCCGTCGCGCCGGGACAAAATGTGAAACTTTACAAAATAATAGGATTTTAAATCAACTATGAAGCACCGCGGTCCGAGACACGCGTGTGTGTCTGCCACAGAGAATACCTGCATAGACATCTTTCCTCCGGGTCACTGTTTTTAGAGTAAAAAGAAGGATCTGTGACTGGTACGTTTCCTGCCACGTATATTGTTTCCGGTGTAACGTCAAATCATATTTTTCTCATTAAGAAGTAAACAGACAAAAACAATTCTTGGTATCGCTATCCCATGCTCTATAGTGATGTTTCGAACATTTTTTATTACTTTGATCTGTGATATTTCTATTACCAAAAAAATATACTTTCGATCTGCAAACAGAATCAAAACTGGCAATTTTTACAAATTTATCAAACTTTATAGTCTGGACCATTTTCACTAAGTGGGAATAACACTTAGCTGAAAGCAGCTTGGTAGAAAATTTACTAGGGATGAAATCAAGATAAAATATGTTCCTGTTTTAGTGCATTGATATAATACAGTGGCTCAAAAAAGTATTCGTACACTATGTCACAAATAAATTCGTTTAACCCTAAAATTCTGAGTCTGATAGAAGTATTTGATAAAACTTTGTGGGTATGTAGATCGTAATAGTATACGTATGAATTAATCTCTTCTCTTCATCTAAATGCCATTTTAAAGGAGTGACACCAGCATTGAAGTTTCTGAGTTTTCTCTCATTTTTTAAAGATAACTTTGTAATGGTACTTGAAACAAAACCTTTCAAATAGAAAATGTTTAATTTTTAATACCCTATCACCCTGCCATAAAAAAAGAACACAGAAAAGCTTGTGTTCAAAGCGTGAAAAATCGCTGAAACTTTGAGATTCGTTATTAGCCCCCTTAAAAGGTATTTTGTCGCCAAAAAAATTGCTCCACGCAGGATACACCATGCTCTGTACACGCATAAAGTTCCATTGAAATCAGAATGTCATAAGTAGATGAATTTCCTTACAATACAGTGTACGAATACTTTTTGGAGCCACTGTACATACTCGGAAATCCTTCTTTCGCATTCATGTTTCTTATAAATACATAAAACACGGCTCAATGCACATTTAAAATACTATATTCATCAGAGCTGATATTGTATTTCATATATTTGTTAAAATCTTGAAATCATCTCAAAACTATATATGTATAGAATACATTAAGAGAAATTTACTTAATATGTATTGGAATAAACCTAACCTATACTAAGTAAACTACATTTAATAATTACTTTTTCGTTTATGCCATTTAATCGCCATTCCGTTACTATTTAATACTGTCAATGTCTAATGCCAACATAACCTCACATAGATAAATATAATACATCTCATAGCTTCCCCATATAGCTTCCACCTAGTTTATGTTGTTAAATTCCTATTCATTATCAAGATAACTTTATGTACACTCCGTCCAACGAGACGAGGAAATAGATAAGGCACTTACATGTGATCGACGCATAAGTGGAACAGAACCAGCATACAATCTTAGATAACCCAAAATATAAAGAAATACGAAACCACTTTTTGAATTCGTTCTGAATGAGATCCTGCATTTAAGGCCAAAAGGAACCAGGCGTACATTCATTGATGCATACATCCAGATAGAATAGCGAGGATAAAAATGTTGACTAAGCTTGCTTGCAAGGACCATCGGTACAGGACCACTAGAAATTCACCTCTGAAAAGCGGTCGCTGAATTGCTGCTTTAGTACTGATCACGTGAACTTTCTGCTTATATTTACTGTCCTGTCTCGTTGCACGGAGTACAGTTAGAAACATATAGTAACTTCTTCTTTGTTTAGTTTATTTTATTTTACTAGTACCCTATCATGTACTACTTTTATCTAATGCTGTATCCATTATTCGGTAATTCAGTGGAAGCGTGATTATTCGAATTGATCAAGGGACATTGAAGTTTGGTTAACAAAACTAATGAATAATAAAATACAGTTCCTTAGTGATAATTTTAATATATGTATTTCAAAAAGAGCAAATGAATTGTATATTTGATATATTTATATGTACAACAACTGCAATTGCGAATAACATGATTAAGCAAGGTTTAATAAAAAATTTATCGCGACACTATGCTATATTCTGTGATCAATTACAGTACCAGATTTTATTGTCACTGATTTTTACAGTAAACTGTATCGCGTATGTAACTTTTCTTTAAGTTGAAGCATATATAGAAGACTTATATATAAAACATACTCATGTAATGAAATATTTGGATTCTATTAAGAAAATTCGAAGAAAGAAGATTGAAATAATTAAAGTTTCACTGTATTTGAAGATACTGCTTGAATTTTTCCAAGAATAATTATTGGATACTAATTGTTCGGGCATATTGATACCCAACGCAACTTGTATCTTATAGGTTAGCTGGGTTGAATAATTGACGACACCCATTTTTATCATTAAATTAAATTCAGACTCGTACTACGATCAAGAATCTGCGGGTCAGTGTATCTTGATCGGATGCTTACAAAGATCTGTCTCGTGTAGTCAAAATGATTGTATAGGGTAAGGTTGCTTAAGTCGTATCCATTAAGGAAAAATCCGTATAAAACTTAGGATTTATCGAATAAATAGAATTTAAATGTGTTATTTAAAACTTGTGTTAATATTGTTGTCATTTATTGTAACGAAATTGGAAAATCTATATGTTTTCGTTTAAAATAAGCTATATCTTTAAAAACCTATATTGGCACGCACAAGTAATCGGTTTCCTAAGTCGTACCACCCATAGCCTAAGTCGTACCTAAGAATTCAATAAAGCAACAATAATGTTTAAAACGTACTTTTTATTTATCTGTTTGTATAACACATAAGTATTCAGTTAGTACAAACATTACACACAAATTTTTTTATTCTTTTGTCAACTCCAGCGCATAAATCGTGAACCCATGATTTGCATTTCAAGCATTTAATCATGTTTTCCTCCCGATCTTCTCCACAAATAAAACAAAACCAATCACTTTTCTTCTTTTTAATGTTTAATGCCAATTCTTTTTTATTCTTCCTTTTTATTCCTACGTTTCTTTTATTTGCCGCATTTTTTATGTTTTCTTTATTCTGCGTTGACGTTATTTCAACTGATGAGGTAGAGCATCCACGGAATACTTCGCTGTAATTTATTATAGGAATAGGAGCTAAGATATTTAGGGATGTTATATTATCTATGAGCTTCATTAAATCCAATAACTCCTTCCGATAATTTGGTCAACGCCTTTTGCATATCTTCTTGTTTCCATTTATTATAAATTTGCTTTACCTGCCATGACATAATTATAGTCTAAAAATAGGAATGAAAACAACGTTAATTGAGAGAGGGTAAAAACAAAAAGTAATTTCTTAAGTTGTATTAGTACGATTTAGGAACCTAATATCGGTACGACTTAAGACACGACACAAGTTACATTTAAAAGTAATGTAACTTAACATTGAATAAAATTAATAAGATTTCGTTTCGACCAAACGATTATGTAAATTCTTCTGAATTTATATCTAAGAAGTAACACAATTTTAACGATAATTAATGTGCAAAATTAGCTACCAAACGTAGGCAGAAAATTATATGAAAATTGAAATAAACTTATCTGATCAGATTGATTTATAACGAGGCAGATTTACGGCAGAAAATGAAATGTAAAACATTTGATTGACTCAAATGTATATTTGATTGTGGTTGTATGCACTGTTATCGCTGTAGTTCATTCAAAATTCAAGTGGTACAACTTAAGCACTGGTACGACTTGAGCAACCTTATCCTATATATCTCGTGTAATCGAATGTTTATAGACTTCTAGTGTGCTCGAATGTTTGGAGACATCTCGAATGATCGTAGATATCTCGCTGATACCCTTGGCTTACAATATCGCCACTATCTTAATTTTCATTAACTAAGAACTTTACAGTAATAATGAAAGTCAGATTTATCTCGTCTAGATTTCGGTTCGCTTAAAAGTGCTATTTCTGTTTATCGAAGTACACATGAACGGCTCAAAATTATCTCATCATTTTCAAACCTACATCATGCCATTTTTATAGGTAACCTCTCGTAAAATATATACATCGATGGATTGAATCGGTGGAATCTCGTGGAGCAACGTACACCTGGTAACCTGCCCTTCGCTTATCATAGTTTCTTCTGAATTTATTAAAAAGTTCGTTTCTTCTTTTCCCGTGCGCCGTTTCTTGATTCGACACGGCATTTGCCAAGAGAATCCTTTGCATCGAGGAAATCTCACGAGTTCATTTGGCAGTCTCACTCTATGTTGTGTAAACAGAAGCCAGATACATCAAGGGAAGAAAAGAAAGAGGAAGAGAGAGATAGAGGCAAAGCAACCCAGAGTGTTCTATCCCCTGCCTCTGCTGCACTTTGCGTTTCTCTGGAAGCAACGGTTGTACGAGAAGCACCGAAAAAAAGAAACAACAGCTTCGGCGGTCGAATACTGACGAACTGTTGAATATTTAATCCATGGAAAGTGGCTGTTTTACGTAAAATGGCCGACCCCGCGACAAACAGATTTGTTTGACGCTCATCGAACGCATTTGTGATCCAGTTTGACTCGCATAACCTATTCGGTTCACACTGATGAAGTTGTTACATGAATATTTATAATTATTTGCCGAGTAAAATGTTATTCGTATTTCATAACGCTGTGATAATAAATAACAATGTTAGTAATGGAATATGAACTTGAAAAGTCAAAGGTAAATTTCACTTCTAATTATAAAATAATTAAGAAACTTGAAGATATAGTAATGTAAAAAGTTAGGTAGAAAATTTTATATTGGAGTGTGAAGTAACGAAATTTAAAACGGACTTAACTTAGACACTAGAATTTACGACGGCTAAAATATACTTATTTGTAGCAAACGTATTAAATTGAAACAACATCTTTTTTAATACTGTTGGAAATTCGTGCCCTAACGAATAAACAAAAATCAATCTCCTCGAAGCAATATTTATGTAAGATCGAGCTATCGGTTGAAGAGGTTCCAAGAACAGGTCAAGTGTTTTTTCCTTACCACCCTGTGCATAAAAATTAGATGACCCTAACGAACTGTGTTCTTTAGCCTCTTCTATTCATTCGAGTCTTGCCTCTCGCTGTGTATGGATCAGGTTTAGAAAACGATATACTTTCCTTTAGAAATAAAGTTTACACAATTCTTAAGTAGAAAAGTTATCTTTATTTTATTCCTTTTTAATCCATAATCTCTAATAAATATATTATTAATATAATTATTAATTATTAATATAGTTTCAAAGTTACAGTCTTACATTCTACTATACTATAAGTCTTACATTCTTCAAATTTCACTAAAATATTTAAAAGAAAACCTATAGGTAGAAGTTATAGATTTTTAATCGGTATAAAATTGTTTTTGCCTTACTATGTAATATTTTTAAATTACATCGAATGATATGGACAATATTCGCAGACAGCTTGTACATTGAGGTTATTATGTAACTCCTAGCGACCAAAAATTGACAATCGCATACGTACACACCACGCCAAAACCGATTCATATATACCACCTATTCATGTATATACCAGCTCAATGTAAACAAGCAATTTTTTGACGCACATGTGCCGATAATTAAAATCTTTTGTAATTTGTCTGAAATCAATGGAATTTAATTAACAAAATAACCTTCTCTGAATTTTTGACTTATTGTTTTCCTACTTTTACAACTGGAAACAACGAGACTAGACATAGAGTCGTGGAACAAAACATCGGTCGTCTGTATCGAGCCAGATAAAAACGTGAATCACCTTTATCGAGTTCTCTTCGTGAGTCGTTTCTAACAAAATTTCTATACTGCCTTTATGCGACACGTAAAAATGTCCTTCTTGACCGCCCAGTCAGTCAATGGTCATCGTCTTCAATTTTCTATCTCCTTTGCGAGGATGAAAAGGGGTAAACAGCTTGAAACCGTCCAAAAAACGTCCGTTGAACTTTCACATCAATTTTCCGGAGAAAGAAATCGGCCGAAGTTCTTTGGGAAAAGACCACGCGGAATCGGAACGATCGAGTGAACGACCGTTCACGTCCCAGAGAACTTCGAAGAATCGAAATGAAACGACGTCTCATGACTGTAGGAGTAGACGCCAAAAGGAGGTGTGAGGAATTGTTGACGAACAAAAGGATACATTGGATGAAACAAAGGGAGGAGGAGCGGGAAATGCATGCGAAGCGGGGTGGATGAGAAAAAGACAAGCGCGAGGGGCAGATGAGAATCGTGAACGAGAAAGATGACGAGGGTAAGAAGGGGTAGCTGGTGTAATCAAGCAGCCACGCTGATTTCAAAGCTCGAACGACTTCTGTTGAGCAAAAGCGGCATTATTAAAGAAAAAGGTTCGGTAAGTAGTTCCCGAAACAATGCTCAGCAACCAAATGATAACAGCTGGGTACTCGAAGCAGGTGTTGAACGACGACACTATATCTCCTTTTGTATTAACCCTTTGCCTTACGATTTATTCAGATGCTGCATGTAGAACAAATGAACAAATTCTCGATTCGTTGTATAGCCTACAATTTTGAATTTCCAAGAAACTTGAAATTTGTCAACTTCAAATATTCAATAAATTTTGTTTTTTTCAGCGAACTGAAAATTTGCTAATTTTTAACTTCTAACGAGTTAAAGAAAATCACATAACCGATGAGTAGACTTAATTCAAATTACCAATGTTACCATTGCCAGGGGAAAATAATCCCTACATTCCGAATGAATTTTCTCTCATTTTCGTAAAATGATTTTTGCAAATGCCCAGAAGCCAATAGCGTTTTTCGTGCTACGTTTGCAGGTTTGATTTGAATATCGCCGAAGTTCAAAGAAACCGATATCGACCAGAGGAAGGCAGAACGAACGATCGATCGGTGTACGATGAAAAGCGACGCGGTATCGTTAAACGGCTCGCGTCTTGCACCGACGAGATGTCGCTTGGAAACAGCCCCATTGACGTTTTTCACTCTCTATAATCTCGGTAGAAAGTCACGGTCTTTGGCAGTCGCTGCCAATTTGATTTACCCTGCGTCGTGCTTACATAATGCAAGCGCCGGCGCGCTTCGCTGCTGCGGGATTAGCGGTTGCAGTTGCAACCGTGCACGATACCCAGTATGCGGCACGTAAGGCGATTTCGACGATTGAGCGCGAGATATTGCACAACATCTGACGACCAAACTAAAGGACACCGCTCTCTGCAGTTGAAGAACATGAAGAGTGATCGTTGTTGGGTTTAGAATGCGGCGCGCAAAGTAATTAGCAAACGATTGGGAATTTTTTAACTATTGCCTGTTAACCCTATAACTCCTAAGGGGGGGGAGGGGGGTCCTCGAACCCACAAATTGAAAAACCTTAAATTTGAATCATTTCCCTTTCATAAAAAATTCTCTTAAAATTATTTATTGTTGTATACACATTTAAGTTTGATATTAAGAGGTTCCTGTTGCTATGTGTAAAAAATTAGTAAACATAAGAGAAATATAACTGCCTAAGCGCCGCGATGACAGTATGCCACGGGGCGGTAGCGATCACGTGAAGTGGACCCTTACGCTCTTCTTTTCTCCAAAGAATAAAAATTACTGAACGAAGAGTGAAACTATGTAACTAATTGGGAACTTTAACTGGAAAGACACTACGAACTAAAATATCAAAAGATACAGAACCGACAAAAAAGAGAAGATGTTATGAGTGTATACTGGAGGCTAAAAGCAGACGCATAAAATATAATAGTTTATTAAAATCAATGCAAAGCTGTTACAAATGCAAAAACCATGTTTGCAGAAAACATTGATTTAATACTATACTCTGCCATTCATGTTTATCAGGAGAATCAGAAGAATCAAGTTTAAACTAGCTGCACGTTACTATACTCTTTTATAATAGTATTTAATTTTATAAATACACATAAATCAATACAAATTGAACGCAAAAACATATGTTGTCTTGTTTATAAACTATAGCATATCCTGACATTGCAAAAAATTTTCCAAAAAACAACTTTTTCCAGGATAAATGTATAAAAGGAAGTATGGGTTCGAGGACCCACCCTCCTTAGGAGTTCGCGTAACAGATTGAGACTCAGGACTTCTAGGGTTAAAGAAGTTCAGATTCATTTGACTTAATTTCTAAAGGCATTTAACTTTTAGTCATTTCAATCCATTAGCCTAACATTTCTAGACGGTTAAATGATATTGAGTTTGATTTCTCATGAATTGAAGATTGAATAATTTTATACCTGTATGGAATTGAAAATTGTTAACCCTCACTTTTTAATAATTTTAGAAAACGTTAAATCTTATTTTCTAATAAATTTAGAAATCGTTAAATTCAAATTTCCAATAACTGCCAATTTTAATTTCCCATAGATCTGCATTTATGCTTCCCGTTCTAAACGTTAATATTTTATAAAAATGTATTGGACAGAACATGCTTTAACTCTGTAACAGGAAAAACAATAAAAAGGTTTTAACTTGCCAAGGTAAAAAGTTCCTCGTTTGTAATAACCCCGGTCATTTTATCTGACGTGACACTCTATTGTTAATTCCATTTGGCTGGCTTATGTATGTCCACCGATGCGCGTCGGGGTTGAACCGTTTGCATTGTTCTTCATTGTTCCCTGGCAATCGATTCGATCAACGGAAATCCAATATTATTTAAAGGGGGAAAGAAACGCGAGAGGTAAGAGAAGAAAACAATCGATCCAGTTTCCAGCGGTCAAAGTGCTCATCCCAATAAGGGAACGGAAGCAACTGTAACTTGATTTATATGGGTGTTCCTCCCTTTCCACCTAGTCGCATCTTCCCCTTCAACCGCCATTCCTCTTCCGTGTCCAACCATGGTGTTCCAGGTCCCTTGGTAGGATCAGATAGAAGCGCACGTTGGGATATCTCGATACCTTAACATCGAATCGAAGAGAATCGAGGTCGTAAGTTCGGTCGTAAAATTGTAAACTCCGAGACGTGGTGCGTCGATCAAGCGTGCACTATTCCAATCGAAACAAAATTTCACTAACGGAACGCTGCAAATGTTTACTATTAGACGAGTACAAACATTTTTTTGTTCATTTATGCAGTATCTTGCACTACAAAATAGGATTTCCTAGTTATGTTTAAAAGATGAAAAATGTGTAAACTTCCAAATATTTAAGTGTATCTTGAAAATTGAAAGAATGCTGGATAAGGTATTTTAATTTAAAAGGACAGATCCAAAGTATTCAAACGCGTGCTGATGAAATTTTATAAAATAGAAATTCACGTCACACCCAGTTTTTCAATACAACATTTCAATCGCATTAAAATACAAGTATCAAGATTATGTATGCAAAATTTGTAACGAATTGAATACTGTTTGTGGTAATTAGAGAACATTCATTGTAAACATGTACAGAAAGAGAGTCACGGAAATAATCGAAACCTTAAAGATTTGTGATATTTACACCGAATTTTCACAGTAAATGAAGTAAAATAGAAATAGTATAGGAAAGTTCTACTTTTGCTTTATTTAATTTAGTAGAATGAGGTGATAGGGCTCAGGTGTGAATAAAATAGAAGTAAGGCGATTAAGCTATAAATAAATGTATATTTAAAATAGTTTAATGATAACAACTTAAACGATTTTACAACTTAGCAACTTCAACGTCCTTCCTTCAGGATTACACTTTTTCTGCGTTCACAAACTCTTTCTGGCTTCACAGTCAAACACTTTCTGCTTTCACAGTCAAATTCTTTCTGCTTTCACAGTCAAATCCTTTCTGTCACGCGCTCACATTTTCCCCGCCATATATTCTTTGAAACACTGATTTCCTTTCTTTCTAATTGTCAACCTTTCTCACTTAATGCATTCAGTCACGTTTACCCGAAATTCCTCAGTCACGAAGTTTCCTCAAGTGCTCACCTTTCGCGCCTTAGAAACACTCGAATTCAAACATTCTATGTTCACACTGCTATCGTGCAACTCAAGCGCCGTTCACATTTTCCTAAACTCGCATCCACTCGATCGGATTCCTACAATAGTATAAGGTAAGATAAAGAGTAATAGGAAATACCATATGTGTTCAAATAAGTACTTTTGCGAAACTCTTTCTGTACATGTTTGTAATTAATGTTTTTTAACTTCTATAATCTTTACTGGAACATTTAAATGTTACCTTGAAAAGATAAACGTAATGCATATACAGGTAATCCTTCTATAACACGGTAGATACGTTCCTAGAAAATGCCGTGTTGTGTGAAACCGTGTTGTATGAAACCTAAAGCCGGTACAAAAAGGGAGATTAGGTTCCGAAAACTTATTGAAAACATTTTTTTTTTAATTTTACATAATCAACTTAATTTTTATTAAAAATATAAATGTATGTACAACACAAATAAAAAAGAAACAAAAATATTATTTTAATTTAATAAATTTTATCACTGCTCAATATAATGAACCGAGAACATTTTTTCGGTGGAATGATATCGCCTTCACTTTCAGAACGTTTTTCTTCATTTCAAGTTCTTGCACCTTCTTCCCTCTTAAAAAAATATGTAATCTCACTTTGCTTGTTGATTCTTACCAGGTCATTGTAAATTTCTCGATATAGACCTAAATAGTATTGCAGCTCCCTTTTAAATTTTCGACTTCTTTCAGTGGAAGGGTCTGCACTGAAGAAAAATGACAAGACTTTCAGCTAAGCTTTGGCATTCTTGTAATTTTTTTAATGTTAAATTATTAACTCAAACAGTTAAGACAGCAACCCTCGTTCATACTAGAAGTACAGTATTATACAAAGATTTTTGCAATTTTCTTATCGTGTTAAAGTGAAACCATGTTATACGATACCGTGATGTAGGAGGGCTACTTGTACTTTTATTCTATAGAATTTCAACGGCGGGCGTTAGAATACTTTCACGAGCAATTGCATTTATGAGTCCAATTTCTTTACGAACTAAACTAATTATCTGAAAATTATTGTAAGATGTTTTTTTAATCTTCGTTCGAATCTAATTCGAATCTAATTGCAAAACCTCTTACTTTAGTTGTTTCTTTAAAATTATACTTTTCTCGCTTACCTTAGATACTAAAATACATTTTCGGTAATACACGGTGTAAAAAAGAAAAGAAAGAGGAATTATCGCACACGAAGCTGTTATAGAATTTAAATGAAAATAAAATAGGTAGATCCATCGGGTTTATTGCCCGATCGAGTTTCATCTTCCTTTAACCAGTTTCATCGTTTCTATCGGCGATAAACATGGATCAATGGCAGTATAAACGTCCAAGTAGACAGAAAACTTCGACTTCCTTGGAGCACTTCTGGTCTCCTATAAACTTTAACGATATCAACGCCGACTCAATTGCAAATTATTTAATCCAAAGATAATTCCCAGTAAGTAGAACAAGTAAATAACTCTTCGAAATTTCGCTTCGCTGCTTGTTGATGCAATTTCGAGTTCCTCGCCTGTTCCGATTTTCCGGCGAGAAATTTACTTGCTGGCAATATCAAAATTTTCGCTCGATGCTATTCATTTGCATTGGCCACACAGCCGAAGCTGCTGTTTCATTTTTCCACAAAATCGAACTGCAACTCTTCATATTCCCTTAACTTTGATTGACAAACAAATTGTCAACATCATTCACACTGCACTTTTGTTAACTTTCAATATTTGTCGCTCGAATACATAGCAACCTTACTTTGAAAGAAACATTTATTGTTATAAAAAGCGTACAGAAATCGATTTCTCCGACTAGTCGCCGAAATTATAAATTGATCAGCAGAGAATACTTAAATTTCTTCTACTGCTGTTACGTAACTATCCAAAAACAGTTTTTCACACTTTTTGAAAAGTAATGTTTTTGAGTTATACATCACCTTCAAAGAGTGCGATATGTGTATTCGGTGTAAACACTAGGGTGTTACCAAATTTTTATTGAAACAGTGCCGACTTCTTAGCTGTTCTATCTCCGTAAAACAAAACTGCTCGAAATTATTTTAAAGGGTGAATTTTCTATTTTCAACAAAATTAACTTTAGCTGACAATGAGTATTCAGAAATTCATTTGTTACATCCAGAAATACATTTACATTGTCAAATTGTGAATATTGTGCGATGCATTTGTATCATGTCGATTGGTGTCGCCATCCTGTGGCTAGCAAATTTAAAATGTTTTCTTCTGTTTTCGTCAGTCGTTCGAGAGTCGGCCACGGGTGAAGACCTGATATGTGCCCATAATTATGAAAGTGGTCTAAGTCAAAATTTAAAAAAAATGAGTTTATCAGTTATTTTACACTATATTATTTTAAACTAAATTAATTCAATGTAATTTTTACGATATCGTAAAAAATGAACCATTAGATAGTGGTTGTAATTTCAACATTATATGGAAGTCATTTAGTGTTAATTATGAAAGTGGTCTAAGTAAAAATTTAAAGAAATTATATGAACATAACTTTAAAATGACGCGTTGCCCTCTTTGACGAGTTTCTGAACTACACAATAAACCGACAAATGACAATCAAATAATAACAGAAACGACAATACTTTTCGGTCTGCCTAACAATATATGGAATTCATTTAGTTCTATTTTGAAAGTGCATTAATTCAGTTAGGCTCTTTCGAACTAATTATTGGCGGAAAAATAATTTCTTCCAGTAACGGAAGGAAAACATAAAGATATTATGTGTTTACTATTGTACATCCCTCCAGTTTTTCAGGAACATTTTAAAAATCTAAAAATTCATAATGATAAAAGCTTAAAATGATAAAAATGGATTATTTTTTAATAATAATTAATAAACGTTCGTGAATTATTTCATTAAAATTATTTCTAATAATACACGTAGTTTTTTATTGCTTTAAGTCATTCATAGGACATTCAGTTAATTTTGAAAATGGTCTAAGTCAATTCAAAGTTTAAAAATAACATTTTCATATGAAATTCACACAAAATTTCAGATTCATAATAGACTTTCATTAATCAAGACTAATATATTGTAACAAATAATGTGTTAAGTGATTTCTACAGTGAAAAGATTGTAAAAGATAGGAGGAGGCTTGAAGGAACATGAGTCTTTTACAACAAATACCACTACCTCCTACCATATTCGAATGTTTACTTCCAATTCCTATCGATCAACCACCAAGAAAGATAAAAAATTCCAGAGCTCATTCAGGTTGCTTTAAAACTCCATGCTCTAAAATTCAATTTCAGAATTTGAGGCACCGCATGCGGTATAATGTAAAATTCCTAGAAATTATACAATTTCTCAGGAAACATTGAAACTCAATGAAACAGCCTAACGAGATTTTATTGATAGCAAATATTTACAGAGCGGAACCAAAATGGACATCCGCTTTGTCCCGCAGCTGACTTTACAATGGTAAACTGGGCTCCTTTTGCTACGGCTGTCTTTCGCAGATCTTCGACAAGGAATCGTGAAACAACTTTCCGTGATGGCAAATTTAAACGTTTCACTTTGAAGGATCATCGCGGACGATTCATCCACAGTGAAAGATGTAAACACTGCTTCATCTGCATTTCCTTCATGATGAACAATGAAAATGAACAGTGAAAGAAATGAAGCTTCGTTCTGCTTTCGATCAAATAAATGGATGATTCATCCATAGTGAAGCGATAGTGATACATGTAAATGCGTCCGATGACAAGTGAATGTTCGTTTACAATAATAATAATAATTTACTTCATAAATTAACGGGTGAGATATGAGTTTGTGTACAATGATAGAAAGAGTAGAGATACCAAATAAGGCCTAACAAATGTTAACACTATTCCTACTACAACCGGTCAAATGACCGTTTTTAAAATTTCGATTAGAATTTTTTTATACAGGGTGTTCATCTACCTATGGACTTAAATGAAATGGGGGGTTCTAGACGATGAAATAAGACGAAAATCAAGAGTGACGAAATTTCGTTAAATGCTTCGTTAATTAGTTATTAGCAGTTAAAGATTGCCCAAATTAGCCAATCCGGCTGCAGCGCCGGCCGTTGGGCTCGCCGCGCACAGGCGAACCCAGGACCGTATCAACATGTATTATAACGCTTACCTCGTGGGGCGCAGGAAAACTTGTTTGTCACGGATAATTCAAAATCAAAACTTCAGTCACTTTCTAAAATGTTGAATGACATTAAACCTGCTTACTCGCAAAATCCACAAGAGCATGTCAAAACTCGCCCATTGGGATTTTCGAGTAAAGAGGGTCAATGATCTCTTAAAGCAGATAGTACACTACTCAAAAGTGAAGCACCCACACGCATTCAAATCGGGATTGGCCCGTCCGCGAATATTTATTGAATAATACACTTGCACCACGATTATCCCGTCCGCAGTGTCCACAAAAAGGTACACAACACACGTGCACGAATCAGTCATAATTTACACCGCCACTAAAATGTATTCTTTTCTCTCTTCTTTTGCACTCCCACAACCACACCACACACGCGACACAAAATACTCTCACAACTATATTTTATGTAAAATTAAATTTAAAAAAATGTTATATAACGTAATTGAATTGCTTTGAACTTGAGACTTTTCCTCAAATGTACGTATAATACATTTTTCAATATTCACTTATTTTTTCATTGCTTAATTTCTGAGAAAAACTTGTATCTTACGTGGGAATAGTGTTAAATCACTGCTAATTGAAGAATAATTAATACTTTAGCATCAAATTGGTCTCAAAATAAAGAGAAATTATTTATGTTTCATATAAAGTAAGTCAGAACTATTGAATGCTGCATATTTCTCGTTGAAATTAAAAAAAAGCTAACGTCATGCAAAAATCAAAACCCAAGGAAAGTATACCTAATATGGCCTACCAAAGAAATATTGATGGATTCATGTATACATGAATTTGTAATGCTATTTTTACACATACTTTTATTGTTTGTTACTACATAAAAGATTTGTAAATAATTTTTTTTTCATTAGGATTTAAGAAAAAGGTACTTTTATTATAAAATATTTTATTCTATTTAGACATACGATATATATTTGTACAATATTCTACTGTTCTAAGGCACAGCAACACTCTTCTACTATATTCAGAACGTTGGAGATAGGTCATATGAGCAACGCTGAAAGTAAGCTGTACTAAGAATACGTACGATAAGAGAAAAAAAACGTTATTTTTATTAAAAAGAAGGTTTATATCCATTACATTACTTAAGCATATTATTAATCAGATATTTTTAGTTAAGATATATGCATTTATAGAATTTTTAAACTTACTTTTTTCGAATGTGATATAGAACTGTCGCTGCTCAATAAAATTTTCCACTTACAATTAGTAATATTCACTAAAATACTTCTCCTTCACTAATTGGTAATCACACTATTTTGCAATTATAGTATATCTTTTTACACATGTTTAAGTACTAAATCAGTACAAAAGCGACTACTCTTATGCCTTACTTTATGAGATACTACAAGTGGCCATATTAAAAACATGGATCTTATTCGATATATCCAGTATTAAGGGGACCGGAAAGTAATATTTGATTATTATTTCTCAGCTGATTGTGTACTTCAAAATCATGCCAAAGACATTTTAAGGTTATAGAGACTTGTTTATTTGTAAATAATTAAATCAAAAATTTTTTTGCAATTTTGGGTAATATGGCTAGCCAAATACCAGAAGAGGTACATATTCGGCATTGCATGCTTTTTGACTTTCGCATGGGTAGTAACTCAACAGTTGCTACCAAAAACATTTGCGACGTATACCTTAATGGATTAGACGTTCGTAAATGCCAAAGGTGATTTGCTAAGCTCAAATTTGGTAATTTTGATCTTTTCGACTCGTATCGATCAGGGAGACCAACAACTTTGAACAATGACGTGGCAAGGACGAAAGTGGAAGCAAATCCGTGTAAGACAATCGAGGAATTGTTAAACAGTCGCAAAACAACTTTGGTCGACTATCTAAGAACATTTGCAGCAGATTGGGAAAATAAGCAGATTTTTTAAGCAGGGTATTTGGGTTCCGCATAATTTGTTCGAAGAAAACAAAGCTCACCGATCCACCACATGTAACTTACTGCTTTAACGGGATAATACAGAAGCGTTTTTTGATCGCTTGATCACTGGAGATGAAAGATGGGTCCTCTATGAGAATCCAAAACGCAAAAGGCAGTGACTCTCTCCAGATAAATCGTCACGAAGTACTGCTAAGACAGATTTACACCCTAAAAAGGCGCTTTTGTGTGTTTGGTGGAGTATTCGCGGCGTTGTTCATTTTGAAGTGCTAAAATCTGGACAAATTGTGAATGCAAACCTTTACTGTGAACAATTGGATCGAGTAAACTAATCTTTAATTGTAAAGTGGTTGGCGATTATCAACAGAAAAGGCGTTATTCTACAACACGATAATTGCAAGACCACACTGTGCAAGACAAATCCTAGAAAAAATTAATGAATTGGAGTGGGAGGTTCTGCCTCGCCCACCATACTCGCCCGATGTTGCACCATCGGATTTCCATTTATTCCGATCTCTACAACACTTTCTAAGTGGCAAAAGATTTGCAAATTTGGATGATATACAAAATGCCATCTCTAGATATTTTGCTCAAAAACCAATTGACTTTTATCGATCTGGCATTGAAAATTTGCACACTAGATGGCAAAAGATTGCTGATAATGAGGATGATTACATCACTGCTTAAAAATAAAAACTCGTCAAAAATTTATGTGTTTAAATTTAATGTAAGAAAATGACATTACTTTCCGGTCCCCTAATATAATAGAAGAGTGTAGCTAAGTACACTGAGCGCTTAAAAAAATGAAAAGAGTTGTTAAAAAAGTTTACAGTACCAGAAAAGTTGTTCGCATTTGTAAATATACGGTTTGTATATAAATACAATATAATACAATTGAATTGACCATAAAGGATATGATGTCTAAGAATTGAATAAAGTGTATGATTACTTAAAAAACGCGTGAGGACATGGGAGTTCAACATACCGAAGGATATAACAGGCTTTTTATATACAAATAAAAGATCAGCGGCTGTGCAATACCCTTCTGATGTCGTTAAGCCCAAACGCATAAGAGGGAGCTTTTGGCATAGTTATGGCAAAAGGTAGACATTAGTAAATCGGTATAGTAGTAAGCAAGCCTGAGAAATTTGTGTTGGAGGCTTTCAATCTATGGTATGTGATTTTGTAGCAGGGAGACCATATTACGGATCCGTGTTCAATAATTGAACGAACCAAGGACTTATAGAGCATTGTAAGAGTGTTAACGTCAGAAAATTTATTATTTGCCGTTAGAAAGTAGCTTGTTACTGAAATATAGCTGTCGATCACTTCATTCTCCGACATTTTAACATGAAAGCGTCCAACGTGTACCCGTTGAGCAGATGCAAATACTGCAACTTTCAACCTTTATCTTTACAGGGGATGAACTATCCACGATGATCACCCAAAGTAAAAAAATCAAAATTCGTCTTAAGAGAAAATCCTTGAGAGGAAAAGCACAAACCATGGTGTACAGTCCTTATTTAATAAGAATAAAGATAATGGTGGTATTGTAAGTTGGAGGTATCAGCGAGATATCTGCGATTATTCGAGACATCTGCAAACATTCGATAGTGACGGTGTTGTAAGCTAAGGATATCAGTGAGACATCTCAGATCATTTAAAATGTCTCTAAACATTAAAATCACATAAACATTTGACCACACCAGATATCTATAAACATTCAGTCACCCAAGATATCTATAAACATTCCGCCACATTCGATCACGCAAGATACCTATAAACATTCTGCCAGATTCGATCACGCAAGATATTTACCAACATCCAATTACGCGATATATAT